>JBAMYA010042701.1:0-14121 GCA_037176975.1 Arrhamphus sclerolepis
GTGACAACGCCTCCTTGTTTAAGCTGTCGTGTGAGAGTGTGGTCATCAACAACATCTACGGCCTCACGTTCACTGTACTTCTGTTCTCAGCCTCCATCGGCACCATGGTCCTGACCTACACCAAGATCACGGTGGTCTGTCTGACCCGGAAGAACCGGACGTTGAACAGTAAAGCCCTGAAGACCTGCAGCACTCACTTGTTTGTTTATGTCATCATGCTTTTCTGTGGGATGCTCATCATCGCGCTGCATCGCTTCCCTCAGTTCTCAGACTACAGAAAACTCTGCGCCATCTTGTTCCACATCGTTCCCGGCAGCCTGAACCCCGTCATCTATGGGGTTCAGTCACAGCAGATCAAAACGTACGTGGCCACCTGGTTCCGGTCCAGGAAGGTGGTCCAGTCCAGGGGGTGAAAAGAAAGATCTTAAAGATACCTCACCCTCATTTCTAATCACAGAAAAAAAAAACTGCTGTTGAGGATGTGAATATTAACCCTTTGATGCACCCAAGCACATATTTTTGATTTTGGTTTTTAATTTATAGCAAATTTTATCCTTTTTCATACATATTACTGATGATACATGCAAGGTTTTACATTAGTGTTCTTAATTGTATTAAATGTATATTTTATTTTCAGACTATTGTAAGCAACAGAGACTAAAATACTGACGTCTAAAGACACACTGAAATCCATGAAAATAAGGAAAAAAAAAGGCGTCACAAAGGAACACGAACTTAAAACTCCAGGCCTCAAATGAAGAGGAGAAATGAGAAGATGAATGTTTTCTACCTTTAGTAGAGCAGATCAGTAATAGAGATCTGAATGGATTCCTGTGAGTACTAAAAATGGATCTTTAACGGGAGTATTTGATCAAAAATTAATGATGCATATGAATAAATATTGCTGCTAATCTTTCACATTGATCAAGCTGCAATAATCAAACCATAAATAATCCAGATTACATGAAGAATATTGAAAATATACCATTTCTTGTGCTCTTTTAGATCATCAAATGGAATTACATCACAACAAAAACATGGAAATTTAAGTCTTAAAATATCTTAAAATCTCATCTATTTTGCAATGTGATTTGAACTGATGCTGTTTAAAAAATTTACAAAAGAGAAAGATTTGAAAAACCTTTTTCCTGCCATGTTCACATTCATATTTGAAAGGACTTTCAGTCGCATCAAAGGATTAAAAAAAGGTCAACCTGAGACTCTTTTCGTCAGTTAGCAGTGATAAAAGGAAGAGAGAGTTGATCATTTTTGGTAAAACCTGTGTTTTTTTGTAAAATAAACCTTTGATGACTAAAAAATGCAATTTTACGACAAAAAGTTGAAATGATTGTTATAATTTTGTTAAAATATTACAAAAAAGTTGATATTTGTCAACAAAATATTTGTGATTTTAAGTGAAGAAATCTGACTTTTTCGACATTTGTGATTTATTATTTATTTATTAAATCGTTTAGCAGGCACATTTATCCAAAGTGACTTACAGTTCACAAGCACAAGAGGAACTGAAGCCTCATGGTCATTAAGGGATCTGAAACCTCCAGCTGTCAACAGAAGAACTGCACTTTCTAGTGGTCAGTAGGGGAACTGCAGGCTCAAGCAGTGAGCAGAGGAACTGCAGCCTCTAGTGGCAAATAGAGAAACTACAGCCTCTAGTGTCAGTAGAGGAACTATACCCTCTAGTGGTCAGCAGAAGACCTGCAGCCTCTAGTGGTCAGTAGAAGAACTGCACCTTCTAGTGGTCAGCAGAGGAGCTTCAGCTTCTCGTGGTCCACAAAGGAACTGTAATCTCTAATGTTCAGCTGAGGAACTGCAGCCTCTAGTAGTCAATGAGACTCTGGGACCTCAGAGGTTTTCAGGACCTCATGAACCTCCAGATTCACCAACAGAAATATGAGCAGATCAAACTGCTCAAAGTTGAAAGCAGCTTCCTTGTTGAGCATTTCCCGAGGTGTTTTCCGATATCCACACTTCAATGAGTACACTTAAATGCAGTACACTCACAGATGGGCAGATTTCGTCAGGTACGTGTTGATAGTGGACTTACTGGAAATTACAATCACTATTCCGGTCCTCAGCTCGTCACCCGCCAAAAATGTTTGGAAGGTGAACCAACGAAATACAGGCAATTATTAATATGTAAAACCAAAAACCTACATCTGCGAGGTTCAGGAGCTGCTGTTGTTGCTGTTATGGTAGCCATCTATCTTTTATTTTTCAAGCTGAGTTGTATCCACCTGGCTCTGCCTCTTCTGGTACGAAGCTACATAGTGTGTGAAAAGTTTATATTGTTCCACGCTCAGCGTTTCGGCTGTTATGAGTGAACCATCCAGATCCTTTCAATACACTTATTTTCACCGCAATCATAGTTGGAACGCCCTGCGTACTCAAACTGAGTATCTTATGTACAGAAAGTATGTATACTGGATCACAGGGCAGAGGAGGACAAGTGTTCAGGACCAGAAAAGGCAGGTTAGTATCATGTTCAGCTCAGTTCAGTTTGTTTCAGTTCCACCTCAGTTCCAGTTCAGTTCATTTCCACTAATTCCAGTTCAGTTCTTCTTTGAGCCATGATGGTGGGCCAGTAAGAACCTGGAACTGTACCAGGACAGCAAGAACTTGAAACTGTACCAGGACCAGCAAGGACCTGGAATGGTACCAGGATCCGTAAGAATCAAAAACCTGTGACGGACTCGGCGGTCTAGAATGTAGAGGTGTCATGGCCTCTTGTGGGCCATACAGTCAGCATGACCGTGTGGCCCCATCATTTGACACTGGGAGGGAAGTGAAACACAGCGATCCTGGTGGTAGCATTGCTAACCTGAGAGCCATCCTACTGAAAATCCCATAGACTTGATTTTTTTTTAATTTCCATAAAGACACAACATCAAACTTGTGCACCCAAAACATTTTTCACTTTATATATTTGGATGATCTACTAGCTGAAGGTGTGCAAAATTTCGTCTTCTTTTAAAAAGTTGAAATTTCGCAAATATTGTCAGAAAGAGACTACAAGCCAGAATCACTCATATGACGTCAGTGTCCCCCACAACCGTGAAGATTAGAACGAAGATGTGACCAGAGAAGAACCACCAAGACGCTGTGCAGTTTTCTACATGTCCAGATCTGTAATGGTTTTCAACACCAGGAACGTAGTTCTTTTTGTCCAGCAGCCTGAGCAGGGACATCCAGACTTCCCTCTCCCCAAACACCTCCTCTAGCTCTTCTGGGAGGATCCCAAGGCGTTCCCAGGTCAGCCGAGCGACATAGTCACCCCAGCGTGTCCTGGGTCTTCCCCTGGGTCTCCTCCCAGTGGGACATGCCCAGAACACCTCCCGCGGGAGGCGTCCAGGGGGCATCCGATACAGATGCCCGAGCCACTTCAGCTGGCTCCTCTTGATGCAGAGGAGCAGCGGCTCAACTCCAAGCTCCTCGCCCTATCTCTAAGAGTGCGCCCCACCACCCTGCGGAGGAAGCTCATCTCAGCCGCTTGTATCCAGGATTGTGTTCTTTTGGTCATGACCCAAAGCTCATGACCATAGGTGAGGGTAGGAATGTAGACTGACCAGTAAATCGAGTAAAAAACGATATCCTCCTTAGCGGACAAGGTGTACCTGATTTTCTCCAAGTGCAAAACATTTCCCAGCTCTCTCAACCACATTTCAAATGTAGGAGACTTTTCAGATTTCCAGGATTGTAAAATTAGCTTTCTGAATAGCACTGTAGAGAGGGAGATAGCCCTAGCCTCGTAACTACTTTTCACTTAGTCTGGATTGGCCACACCAAACAATATAGTGAATGGGGTTAGGTTGCATGAATGTTTAAAGGCCTTAGTGAAAAACTCAAACAAAGAGCCCCAAAATGTCTGTAATGACTGTAACTGGGATGGACGCCTTCCTCCAAGCCACCCTCATGAGTTTCCACAAGACAATTGTGACTTGTTGACAGTTCTTGAAAAACTTATAGCCCATTGGGTCCGGGTGCTGAGGCAGACCTTGCTTTCCTAAGAACCTCTGCAATCTTGCTCTGCCTTGGTGGGGAAGTGTCAAAAGCGATGCTTGGTGGTGGTGGGCGAGGTATGTAGCCTGGGGAACCTAGTGGTGTCTCTCTGGCTGCGTCGGTGTAGTGAGTCTTTGCGTATCGTTCCAACTCTTCCTTGGAGATGTCCAGCTTTCCGCTTCGCTTTTCGTCAAGCAGCTGTCTGGCATACCTGAAAGGGTCCTTGAAAAAGGCTTTCCTCTCCTTCTCCTTTCTCTTTCTCCACCTCCTAATCGGTCTATGTGGCGGAGCTTTGCGAGCTTCTGCTTCAGCTCGTCCCACAGGGACGTGAGACCTGGTCTTTCCTCTGGAGTTGCTCTCCTCCATCTTTTCCATAGCTGGCATCTGTTGCGTAGGAGCTCCTCTATGTGCATCTCCCTCCGTTCTTTTTGGATCGGGACTGCGGCTCGCTTCATTCTGCTCTCTCCAAACCTCTATTTGCACTCCTGGAAGCAGATGTTACTGAGTGCCCTTAACTTGTCGTCAACCTTGCCTCGCAAGGCATGTTCCAGGATGCCATTCAGGTCTCTGTCATGAATGTTCCACACCTCTCACTCTAGTGGCTTGGGCTTACTTCCTGTTTGTGTGGCTGCCATAGGGACAGAGTGTCCTTCATTGAGACTTGCTGTTTCCATCTCTTGCCTTCTCTCCTCTGTTGCCGCTGTTCCAGCACAGTTGGGACCTGTTGCACTGTGGTTTACTCCCGGGCTTTGGGTCCCTTTCGTCTAATCTGCCACAGCAGTGTGATTGTGCTGCTGTAATCCTACATTGTAGCCCTACATTCATAAATCTAGGAAAAATGTCTTATATTAAGAAAAAACAAAAAAATCTGTCAATGGGGTAAGAAAAACAATGCTGGCTAGAATTCTTAAAATGAGATGTATGCTTTTAAAAGAAGACCATTTGTCTTGAAACAAATATTGTTTTACTTTCTCAGAAATCAGTTTTTGCAGTGTATATGGCTGTACTGGGGCCCTTGAGTGATCATGGGGTTGAATTATGTTTAATGGGGTCATCTAGTGGTCATGTACGTGTTTATATCTGCATTGTAGTCCCCTTGTAGTCCCCAGGGACGCATCTACGGGGGAAAGGCGGGGCAGCTACCTCCCTCCACTGAAAAGACTTCAGGCAGATGAACACCCTTTTTTTTAGCCAAAATATCTCCACTGCACTAGGGGATCAAGAAAAGTTGATCTTATCTTGTGAAGCTGCACAATTTAATTATAATGCATCATTGCTGCCAAACGGGGTAAATAAGTCCAGTGAAAATAGTCTGGTGACTGATCTTTTCTAGTTTCATATATCAGGCTACTGGTGATGCTACTGGGAAATATTATACAAGGAGTTTAACCCTTTCACATCTTGTCACTTTCAGGCCAAAACTAAATGAATATTTAAAAACAGAAGTTATTTTAATGAAAAAAAAAGCAGGAGTGATCAGGAGAAGAAGCAAGAAGAAGAGAGGGATAGAGATGAAGAAGAGACAATGGAGGAGAAATCGGGAGGTTCAGATGTGTGGGGTGCTATTGAGAGAGGAACAGAGCAGCAAAAAAAAGTCAGGAAGAAGACAAACAAGAAGACAGTGGTGTGAGGAATGAAGACGAGGGAATCAGCTTCAGAAAAAGGGCAAGATGCTAAAGAGGCAGACGGTGAGGATGAGGAGATGGCAGGGAGTCAGAGGATCAATTCTCAGTTTCACCTGAACCAAGTGGTATGTGTTTCTGATCCATTTAAAACGCCAGTGTAGTAACATAAGATGATCCTCAATAAAATAAGGTTGTTTAAGAAGAATCCTCTGTTGTAAAGTTCGATGTGTTAAGCTTTACAATACATCATATTTTATCACTAATTGCAATTAACCACATCCTGAGAAACAGTGTGGAGCTGTGTTTGGAAATTTTATTTGTCACTATATTTTTTTCATTATTTTTTTTCCAGACATATCAAAATGCAAATATTGATCTTTTATTGACTCCATTAACATAAACATTGGAATTTCCTCTTACTGCACTGATGTCGTCCCATGAAACCCTGTCTAGACCTCCTGCTACCCTTTTATGTGTTCAGGAGTTGTCATGTTTATAGCTGGTCAGTGAGAGAAAAGAAAAAAGTTGTTCATGATCTGTAATTTTTCAGTAATTTCTTCAAATGTTTTTAAAAGCACAAAAGTGCTTGTCCTGACATCAGTCAAATAAGACTTAAAAACAAAACAAAAAAAACCAACAAATATTGGTCATTAACAGAGCTGGTGCTGCGGCGCATGCGCACAGCTGAAGAGGAAGCCCTGTTGACAAACATCGCAGCGTGAGTACATCTTTGTTCTTTCTGAGGCCTTTATCTCAATTTAGCCCCATCTACCGAACTCAGTCTTTTCGGTATTCTTGTACAACCACTTGCTAAGCTATGTGCGCCTCCTCAGGGCGACAGAAACTGTAGTAATATGTTAAAACATCTGTAAAACCGCTGGAGTCGTGTAAAGGGCGGGATTCGTATCTATAAACTGCAACTATAGCTCCAACTTCCGGTTAAGATCCAAAATAATTATTTTTGCTTTATTAATATGGAACGAAACTTCGCTGTCTATGTGGAACATTTTTCCTGTTTCGTTTTGTTTTTTTAAAAGTCGTTTGAAAGGGTAACCAACATGTGCGTTTATGACACGTATATTATAGCCTATTTCAGACATAAAATAAGTGTTTATTTGGTTGTATGCTTTTACTCTGAAGATTCAGTAGTTCTCGTCGTAAGTCACAGTTAGCTCCTCACAGCTAACCCTGTTGTTGAGCTTTTTGATGTCTAAAAAGTCACTCCAGGTGTCAATATTTTTGTAGTCTGGTCTAAGGGTTCACTGGTGTTTGTGTTAAACGGGTGAATTGTCTCCACAGAGGCTTCTGGTCCCGGATCTCCGTCAGACATGAAGAGGTGAGTGAGTGAAACTTGGTCACATTCTCATAAAACCGCCACTTTCGGAGGTCAATAATTCCCCAGTGCAGCTGCATTAAAACGCAAAAGTTACCTGAGTCCAAGGAGGGAAGAGCAGACGGTTTTAATGTTGTTTTAAATGTGACGAGTCGTCCAGAGATGCGTAAAACTAGCTGCTGCATGGTGCCAGTGCGCATGCGCAAACACCATTTTAGGAAGGTATTCCCTCTAGCGTCATCACCTGGTTGCTATGGAAACGACTCAGATGTTCGAGTTCTGCAGGACAGACTGTGGTGAGGCGAAGTAGGTGTGACAGAGTCATTCCAGGTGGAGGTGGGACTGCTTTGAGTCCCTTCTGGTTGCTAGGGTGATGGGATTATTAATACAATATGACGTCTGCTAAAATACTCTCTTTCTTGTAAAATCATAAATGATAAGGCTGCTCTCATAACCTCAGTTGCGCTTCTGAAAAAAGCTGCCCTTTTTTCACTTTAAAAAATCTTGTATTAAATTAGTGAATTTTACAATGTCACATTTTTTTGTCGTTAAAAAAAGTTAATTTTTGGCACAAAAATCATGACCTTTGTCATAAAACAGAGAATTTTGTACTAAAATCTTTAAAAAACATTTTTTAAATGTTCCAAATTTTGTTGTAAAATTTCTATGGTGATGGAATTATGCAATATCACATCAACTCAAATGTTTTTTTTTCTTGTAAAATCACAAATAAAAAAATGTTGTAAAATTTAAAATTTTGCTAGATTGAGACTTTTTGCCTCAACAACTTTTTATCATACAATCACAAATTGTGACTTTGTAACTTAAAAGTATAATTTATTGTTGGAAAAAAGTCAACTTTCTTCAACATTTTGACATTACACCAGTTGTAAAATTGCAGCTATAAGTTCAACTTTTTGTCCAAAAATCAAATATCTTTGTAATAAAAAAGTTAATATAAAATTTGAAATGTTTTGTTGTAAAAAAAGAAATAATTGCAACGTTTGCTAAATCATGACTTTTGATCTTCTGGCGCCTCTCCTCACTTTAGTTCCATTTATTAATGAAAAGCTGACATTTTTTCAAAATTTACAAATTTTGTATTGAACCGGTTAATTTTACAATGTTGCCTCGTTTTCGCAAAAACTATGACCTTTATCATAAAAGTGAGACTTTTGTACTAAAATCACACATTTAAAAAATTTGTAACATTTGGCCATAAGATTGCAATTTTTGAGTGATCAAGACTTATTTTCTCTTTTTTTCAACAACCAAGACATTTTATCATACAATTCCAATATGAAGTTATGACATTTTCAGTTGAAAATTATTAACTTTTTTTTGGCAACATTTTTACATGAAATTACAACAATTGTATAGTTTCAACTTGTCCTAAAAATCATGTTTTGTCTGACAAAAATTAGCAACTTTTTGATATAAAATCTTTTTCAAACGTGATGGACTGACAAATGAGGTCAAACAGTTATTGATCCCAGAAGTGAGTCTTCATATCCATTACTGAGCCTCTCATTTACCATCTTCAACAAAGACAGAAGCACTTAATTAAGTCTTTGGTCTTCTGCTTTCTTAAATGCAGCCAGCAGAAGAGTCCAGAACCAGACGGGTCCGTCGCCGTCAACGAGGAAGGTAAATCCAGGTTTCTTTCTGAAACGAGGACAAGGAGGGAACTGTAGAGGTGTTTTTAACTCCATGCTCCTCCAGGTTCTGTAGCCACTGCTGAGGATCCAGCCGCAATCACCACCATCCAGTCTGCCGCCACGTTTGCTGATCAGCCAATCAAGTACCTGTTCAAGACCGAAGGAGCCGGTGGACAGGTAACCTGGAGTACAAAGAAAACAGTCAGACACTGGAAAAAAAAACATCTGTTCCTCCTTCCAGAAAGGTCCAGACTGTCCAGTTTATTCTGTTTCATCCTGGACCACATCATTACCATCGTTACCGTTAACAGGCCACATCATCACCGTGGTTACTGTTAAAGGGCCACATCATTAGATTAGATTAGATTCAACGTTGTCATTACCCATGTACAGGTACAGAGCAACAAAATGCAATTTAGCATCTAACCAGAAGTGCAATAAGCAGTAAGTTTATGCAGCATAAATAATGTGTTATATACAAGCAAGTTCAGGTAGCATTTACAGTGTGTACATAAAATTTACAGATAGAAGCACAGGGTTCTCCCCTGCTTTAGACACCACGGTGGTGCTACAAACAAGCATTAAAAATGTGCAAAACCTCAAAAACATCGTAATGTATGTCAATACAAAGCTGTGCTACTCATCTTTCAGAATCCGTTGGACTTACGTCGATAGCGTAAATGGTTGAAGAGTTATGGTAATTTGAAAAATGTACGTCATTTTCTGTCACCAGTGACAGCTCTGATTTCGAAGGGTTATTCACTTAAATCGACAACTGGAATGAAACTGGGCAAAACCAGTCCGTGGTGTTTCTGCCGGTGCTACCTGCTGACTCAGTAAGTTATCAAATCAGCAACTGGAAAGCCAGCAGATTCGGCTCTGCTGGCTTTCCAGTTGAGTCCATCACTCACTCAGTTCAGCTAAATCACCTGAGTGTGCGATATTTCCACTATACCACTATGCCTTCACTCACGCCATTTTGTTAACGTTAGCAGCCAGAGGACTCATTTAATCCGTGTTAGTGGAGACGTCGGACTCATGATTCAGTAGGAAAATTTGGCTCATTCACCAGAGTAAAAGAAGAACTGGCCAGCTCTACCTGCACCTCGATAGCGGTGAGTGGGCAGAGGGTAATGGAGCGAACAAAAGTTGCACGGAAGTAGATCGGTGCTTAAAATGGGTAGAAAAATTTTTTAAATGGTCTATTGACAGTGGTGCTACGACAATGTAAAAATAGGTCAAAGGGGGCTCAGAAATTGATGGTGGTGCCAGTCAAAAGGAATTGGCTACGCCACTGTTGTTATATTGTGGGGAGTACCCTGAAGCATATGTACAGGTGAAACCATATATAATCTTACTAAATTTGTGTAGTATATGTCCAGGTGAGTGAGCAAAATAAACACAAAGATCGATGGAGTACTATGAACATATTATACAAATGGATACGTGCGTTAAATATCAGTAGACTTTAAACAGGAACAATAACATAATTTACAATAAAGGAAATAGGTGGATGATAAATTAGGTGATATGAATACAGATAAAGTGAATATTAAACAGTGCATAAATAATAGCAGTAACTACGTAATCTTCCTAAACTAGTACATATTGGTATATAGTATTGTGCAAACAGGTTGTGTGCATGTGCATAACAGTCCAGTCATGCAGTGGTGTGGTACAGTCTTTAGTTAGTGAGGGAGTGAGGAGTTAAGAGGTGGTCAGCGGGGGCAGAGTTCAACAATGACACAGCTCAGGGGAAAAAGCTGTTCCTCAGTCTGCTGGTCCTTGTTTGGAAGGCTCATCACCATGGTTACCATTAAAGGGCCACACCATCACTGCGGTTACCATTAAAGGAACAACCGTATTTTCTAAACACTGCAAAAACTGATTTCTAAGAAAGTGGGAAAAATAAAAACTTGTTTCAAGTAAAATGGTCTTATCTTAAAAACATACATCTAATTTTAAGAATTCTAGCCAAGCATTTTTTCTTACCCCATTGGCTGTTTTTTGTTGTTGCTTAATATGAGACATTTTGACTAGATTTAGGAAAAATATATCATAAATTCATAAATAAATAAAAAAAAAATTCAAAAGTGAATTTCTGTCATAAAATAGCTCTAAAAAAGAAAATTTAAAATAAGTCTAAAATATTTTTTTGTTGTTGTAAAATCAACAAATTTTGTTGTATAATTTCAGATTTTACAAGATCAAGACTTTTTTTTATTTCTCACAACCAAGACTTTATTGTAAAGTCACAAATGATAACTTTTTAACTTAAAATTGCATTTTTTTTGTTGGAAAATATAAACTGCAACATTTTGACATAAAATTACAGTCATAAAAATTGCATCTTTGTATAATTTCAATTGTTAATCCTAAAATAAAAAGGTAAACTTTTAAATCGCAAATCTCAACAAAAAATGTGAAACTTTTTTTGATAATATCTTTTCAAACGGATGCTCAATCACAATTTATGATCTCCTGGCTGCTCTCCACTTCAGTTAATAAGTGAATCTTTCTTTTAAATTCTCAAATTTCACCAAAATCGTGACTTTGATAATAAAATGGAGCCTTTTGTACTTCCTCTGTCTCTCCAGCTGCCTCTTCCAGCTCTTCTGATGAATAATCAGCTGCTCTCAGCCATAGTGCTCTAGGTGCATTTTTCTTAGTTGCTTTAGATTTTCTTTCTTCTAACTGTAATAAACTTCATATCTGACCTTCATCAATGTTAAAAGACAGCAGAAGCTGGCTTGGCTTTCACCTCTGGACCTCCTACACAGGATGATGCTCTTTTAAGTGACTCAAGGAAAGGAAGTCCTTTAGAAAAGCTGCTGAATATTCAGGTATGTTACATTAGTTGTGGTTCTGAACTGTTGGATGTTCTGTCCTGGACTCTCAGGTGACCTACAGAGTCATCCAGGTGGCAGACGGCCAGTTGGAGGGTCAGACGGATGGATCTGGAGCCGTCAGCCTTGTTGCTGGTTTTCCAGCAACCACACAGGCCGTCACGCAGGTGAGAGCTGGTTTTCTATTATAACTTTGGGCGTGTGATGGCTTTTAAGTTGGTCTTTTTTGCTGTTGTTGTTTTAACTATTGTTTTTGTTATGTAAAGCACTTTGTGTTACTTTTGTATGAAAAGCGCTTTATAAATAAAATTTGGTTTGGTTTGGTGTAACTTGAACACAGTTCAGCGTGTAGGAATTTTTTGGTCTCTGTTCTGGTGTCAGGCCGTCTTCTCCCAGTCTGAGGCTCTGGAGGGCGACACCAGTGCTGAAACCCAGTACACGTATTACCCAGCCACCATCGCGGACGCCACCACTGGTACCATGGTAACCACTGTGCAGGCGTCCGACACACTACTGGGCCAGACCACGCCCACTGGTAAATACTGGTTCTATGGCTGTCAGGTGCATTGACATTGTCACTTAGCTAACAGGAAGTTCTCCTTCCACAGGACAGGTGTACGTGATGATGTCACCGCAGGAAGTTCTGACTGGGTCCAATCAGAGGACGATCGCACCTCGCACCCAGCCTTACATGGCGTAATTATGTCTCCCATTTAATACTTTTGGATGAAGAGTCATAAACTTCTCATGTCTGGTGGGTGGAGCCAGCTTGATGCTGTGCTTTGTTGTATTTTGTAGGAAGCAGGAAGCTCCTCGAGCCTCCAGGGATGAGAAACGGCGAGCACAGCACAACGAAGGTCAGTCTGAGTTTTCTGGTTTGAAATGTTCTTATCGGTTTGATTCAGATTCAGATCCAGACTCAGACATTTGTTCCCTCAGTGGAGCGCCGGCGTCGTGACAAAATCAACAACTGGATTGTACAGCTGTCCAAGGCCATCCCAGACTGCAACATTGACTACACCAAGACGGGGCAGGTGAGTCCGGATCCAGGTCTGTCAGCGGACTGAAGGCTCAGATTCTGGACTTGACAGATGCAGGTTTGGTCTTTGCTTTTTCTGTTTTCTTTCTCCGTCCAGGTGATTAAAAACTGGTTCAGACAGAGGATGGGTCCAGAGTACTGGTAACTTTGGTATTGCTCCCCAGCTGGGTCAGTACCAGTCAAAACCAGGTTCAGACTGAGGATGGGTCCAGAGTTCCGGTAACTTTGGTACCACTCCCCAGTTGGGTCAGTACCAGTAAAAATCTGGTTCAGACTGAGGATGGGTCCAGAGTACCGGTAACTTTGTTACCGCTCCCCAGCTGGGTCAGACTGAGGATGGGTCCAGAGTTCCGGTAACTTTGGTACCACTCCCCAGCTGGGTCAGTACCAGTAAAAACAGTGCTGTTATCAGTGTTGATGCTGATGCTTTTCACGTTTCATGTTGTTAATCTGGAAAGTTGCTTCTTCTTTTTTTTTCTTCTTCATCTGCAATTAAAATGTAACACCAGCCATGTCTGGTGAATGTGCACGTCTAGTTTCTGTGCATGTGTGAACTGTTAGTTTGACTGAATGGGTCATGGTACTGAACGTTACCATGGTGATGGTAACTGTGACAAATGCCAACAAGATCATGAAACACCTGAAACTAAGACGCAGATTGAACCGTTTATCAAAGAAGCTACATCTTCTGATGGATGGATGATGGATGGATTCATGGATGATAAATGGATGGATGCATGGATACGTGGATGGATGGTTAAATGGATTATGGATGGATGGAAGGATGATAGATGCATTGATATGTGGTTGGATGGATGGATGGATGGATGGATGGATAGATCAATTATGGATGGATACATGGATGATGGATAAATGAATGGAGGGATTGATAGATAAATGGACAGATGGGGGCTTAGGTAAGGTTAGGATTTGCCAGCTGCAACAGACCCTGGTCTGTACAAAGTCAAAGGTTTGATGTGAGAAAAGGTAATTTTATAACTTCATAATAAAACTTCCTTCAGCTTCATAGCAGCATGAGGAATGGTAGGAAGTGAACATATCTGCTATTTCAGAATAAAGGCAGGACAAAATGAACAGTCTGCTCTTTCAGAATAAAGGCAGGGGGAAGTGAAGGCATTTGGTCTTTCAGAATAAGGGCGTGAGGAAGTGAACTCGGTTTCTCTTTTAGAGTAAAGGCACTAGGAAGTGAACACATCTGCTCTATCAGAGTAAAAGCAGAAGTGAATATGTTTGCTCTTTAAGAATAAAGGCAAGAGGAAGTGAGCATGTTTGGTCTTTCAGTGTAAAGGCAGGAGGAAGTGAACACATGGTCACAACTGCTGTTTTAGAGTAAAGGTGGGAGGAAGTGAACACTTGGTTGCTCTTTCAAAGTAAAGGCGGGGGGAATTGAACATGTGTTTGCTCTTTCAGAGTAAAGGTGGAATCTTGTCTAAAGCCTGCGAGTACATCAAGGAGCTGCGACAGAGCAACCTGAAGCTGGGAGAGGACATCAGCGTTCTGGACCGTCTGCGGGTCGACAACCAGCTGCTGCGCCAGGAGGTGAGCCTGAACTGAGCAGAGGTTCTATCTGTGAGCCAGATAA
>JBAMYA010042702.1:0-14121 GCA_037176975.1 Arrhamphus sclerolepis
CTTTCACCCGAAGTGAGCTGGGATAGGCTCCAGCAGACCCCCGTGACCCTGAACAGGAAATAGCGGGTATAGATAATAGATGGATTTCCCAGCAGTGGTCAGCATGGGCGGATGTTGTTTGTCGTCCATCTTGGATTCAGAGGACATTTACTTGCAGTTACACGGACTGACCACTGAATTGACCTCAATAGAGAATAGCAGCAGAGAGCATTCTAGACACTAATGTGCAGTTCCACTGTAGAAACCAATGCATTTAAGAGAAAATTACTTTTTAGTAGCTGTCCACTGGGAGTGAGAAGGCGCTGTGCTATCAGAGCAGAGACCAGACACAAATACATCTATCGAACAAAATTGTCAAAGAATTACGCCTTATAGATCCCTGGAGACATAACAATCCTAAAGGAAAAGATTTGACATTCAACTCTAATTGACATGGGAGTGATACCAGGATAGACTTTTTCTGTGTTAAAACAACACTTGCACAAAGTTGTAGATTGTAGTATTGAACCCATAACGATAAGTGACCTTGTCAAAATGTCCGACGGTAGCTTCCGTCGAAACATGTCAGGTAAAGACAAACTTTACATGTCTGAAATATCAGAAAACTAGTTAATAGAATAATTTAGAAATGTACTATTAACATACAAAGCTGAATGAGTTCCTCATTTGACAAATCAAATATATTATGAGATGGGCAAGAGGGCAAGCTGGCGAGTTGCATTTCAACTTCAAAAAGCACAAACAAATACAATAGTCACAAAAATAGGACATCCCAGTTCTGAAGTTATTATGACTAAAATAAGAGAGATAGCAGGAGCCTTTGCAGAATTAAAAAATGAAATTCCACTGAGACCAAAACACAGGATTTCTTTAGAAAACTACATTTACCACTATTATCGGCAGATGAAGCATCTGAAATTATAAAACCAATCCCATCAAAATAGACACTATAAAAAAAATAAAACGTAAAAACAACAAATCATCAGGTACGGTTGGATTCCCGTGAGAATTCAATAAATGTTTTGTAGCAGAGTTAACGCCAGTGTTATTGAGTTTTTAATTATGCCTTATTAACAGGATATTTCCATAATACATGGCCAGAAGCCATCATTTCAGTGCTTCATAAAGAGGAAAAAGGTCCACTTTCAAGTGAGGTATATGTTAGCTTACTCTAACGATTTAAAGATGTTAACAAACGTATTGACAGAAAACACAGCAATGCAAAATGATTAACCCAGATAAAACAGGGTTTATTCCTGGGAGACATGCAGCTAACAATATCAGGAGAACTTTAATATCATCTACGAAGAAAATCACCCAGCCTACCATGCTGCTTAGTTTAGACACAAAATGTGAAATGGAAATTTTTGTATAAAATGCTGGAGGCTTTTGGATTTCATTCAACATATATAGACTGGGTAAAAATGATGTATAACAATCCCTAATCACGGTTCAGAACTAATGGTTAGTTTGTTTGTTTTGTTTTCATCTTTATCGAGGAGTCAGACAAGGAGATTGCCTAAGTCCATTATTATTTGCTATAGCAGAGTCAAAAAGACAAAATATGAACATAAAAAGAATAAAGGATAACGGAGAAGTAGAACACAACTCATCTTTATTTTAATATATGTTAGGAAGCCCTCCACATCCATACCAGCTTTGAAGGACAACCTGTAGTAATGTGGTAAATTATCAGGATGCTTGACTAATGAAGCTAAATCAATAGCTATGATGCTCTCAGGAGATTTTCTGGCAGATCTGAAAGAAAAGGTACACTTCAAATGGACTAACAAAGAGTTTAAATACCTGGGTATAATTATCACCCTAATTATAGCGCAGCTATTTGATGCCAACTACGGGACACTGATGAACAGACATATGGGAGGATTTGGTTAGATGGAACATTTCATTCTTGACTTTGATGAGAAGAGTAGAAACAGTGAGGATGGACATACTTCCGAGATTAGTGTTCCTGTTCCAGTCATTACCAATTGTGATTTCTGTAGCCACATTAAAAAAATGGACAGAATCATATCCAATTTTTTATGGAGTAATAAAAAAGCAAGAATCAATTATAAGATACTTATCTGCACAAAAGAGAAGGGGGGAGGGGGGGCAGCACAACTCAGAGCTATAATTATGTGCATACGAAAAGAGAGAGGTTCGGTATGGGTGGGGGAGGGGTTTAATTCATGTCACACCTTTAGAATCACTTCCATTGTTTAATTACATGGGCCAAACAGGGGTTAATATATACTGATCAAATGTTTAAGGGACAGACCATGAAATCATTCATGTAACTTCAAAAGGAATTTAACTTACCTGCAACTAAGGGATTATCTACAAAAACATCAATAATGGGAGAAGATTTGTAAAACACTGTCCAAACTAGACGAGTAGTTATGGTCAATCCCAGAAGATGAATCAAAAAAAGGGGATCATATCAAAAATCTATAAAGCACTACAACATTCTATGAGGGGTGTAAATTGACCAATAGCCAATCATGGATGGAGTTTGGTTAGAAGGTGAAAATGTGCTATTTTAACACTCCATTAATCGCATCTAAATACAAAATTTCATCTGTACTATGATGGAGGAAGTAGGTGAGTTCACCCACATATTCTGGGACTCCTGGAAGAATGTTCAAAAGGAGATTACACATATTCTGGGCATTAATCTTCCTTTGAGTCCAGCATGTTACAGTTTAGGTATACTTTCTGACAGTATGACAGAGAAAAATTATTTATTGATTTATTTACTGAGAACATTGCTTCTCATAGCAAAAAAATCAATAACTGCTTCCTGGTTAAAACTGCCGTCTTCCAGCATAATGCAGAGGAGGGCCAGGGTAAAAACTGTTTTTATCATGGAGAAAATAACAGCAAAACTACAGCTGAAAACACACTTGTTTGTTAAAAGATGGTCATTATTAATACAGGCAATGCCAGGGCTCTAACCACCTCCTTTTATTTTTCTCTTCCCCAATGCTTGCATCACTTATATATAGCCAACAATAGCTTTCTCTCCCTTTAACTACATCAATATATCTTTATCTGTTGCATGTAAAGTATCTTTACTAAGACAGACTACAGTGCAATTTTAATCTAGAGCAAGGGAGGGATGTGTGGTGCAATGCTTTAGTAAGTGTATGAAACAGAATGTTAATCACAACCATCTAACTCATAATGGAACGGGAAAAGGCTATGAAGAATTGTAATGCAAATGTAACTGGATGTACGTTTCTGTGTTTGTTTATGTGTGTGCTAAATAAAGAGTTAAAAAAAAAGACGCATTGTATGACCGCTTCTTGAACAACATCGCTCGTCTCTAATTGGCTTGTGATTACATTGTAGCTTTATGCCACCACACATGCTGAAGCAAAACATACCATGAACCTGCTTGCTAACATGGCGATTATGATGTAAGAAACAGTAACAGAAGAAAGAAAAAAAGGTAATAGCTAAATGATTAGTAAATCTACTTGTGTTAATGTTGTAAAATTTTTGGGGTCAAAATAGATGTTTTATATTACACCTGGGAGCATTTATTTATAGAAATATGGTATGTTAGTTGTTTTACTAGATATCTCCATCCACGTTATGAGCTCATTGATATTTTATGTCTTAAAACATCTGAGTATTAGGCGTTCTCCAAAATACCACATTTTACTCTACAACATAGCAGAGAGAGAGTACTAGTGTCATAAACTGGGCATACCTTAAAGTACTTTTTTGTATCGGCTGTCTATTCACCGCCTCCCAGAAAACCAATATGACCACATATCTAGCTGGTAAAAGTGTGCATATATTCTGCCTCAAACTTTCAATCCACGGTTGCTGTTGATCAGGACAAACCACAATCACAAACCAGTTAAATGTGCTTGAACAGCAAGGAGTTTAATTTATTTCAATTAGATTTCTATAAGTTTGCTAAACCATTTCATTGATTCAGCACCCTGCCCTTAAGATAAGTAAGTTTAACCAGAGGATATGTCACTGTGCAGAGGTAGTAGTTAATAGATTATGATTAATGTCTGTGTTTCAGGCTATAATTTAAGACTTTGAGGTTAGTAAAGCTAAGGTGTCAGTATGGGGGAGCTGTGCAGTGTTGTCAAAGCAGCAGTAGGTTTCTTCAGTATGAACAACAGCAGAATGCAAACAGTTTGAAAGCAGAACTGGTACCTCATATCTCAGCACCAACTCTCAGGTCCTCTTATGTTACTCTAGTCTCTTCTTCTACATTGGTATATATGGTTCCCTTCTCCCGTTCCTGCTCTCCTTCTTCTTCAGACCTCAACAATAACAGAGCTTCCAGTGACCCGGACTCCAAACCAGCCATCCCAGAACTTGGTGTCCTGCCCCCCATGTTCAAAACAGATGAAACGCATTCCAGGGCCGTAGTCAGAAAATGTGTGGGTGACCTGGAGTCAAAGCAGAGAGAATTAGAGAGCACTGTCATTCCATATAGTTGGATTTGCATGCAGACAATGCATCTAATGTGTTCAAAGAGCATTATACACTCTGATATGCATGGTTTCATTCATACTTTTATATGATATACTTTTGCATCCTATTTTCCATCCATTCAAGGATTACAGTGACTTTGAAAACCTGTTTCCAAGAGCAGTCATCACAATCAGGGTTCAGAGTCACTGGCTCTGGTTTGAACTCTTGTATGACCTCATGATTTTCATCCAGCAGACACACAGTCATCTCGTACGTGCAGCCACAGTCCGACCTGCCACAATACCTACAGGAGAAACCTCACTTTAATCTCTGATACTCCTGACGAACAGAAAGTTTGTTCATGCCTGCCGATTAAAATGCATCTCACCAGTCTTCTACTGTGACAGCAGGCTGCGCATCCAGTTGTTCTGAGGAGTAACCCTCTGCCAACAGGTCAATGAGCTGTCTCTTCAGACACAATCTAGAACATGTTTATAAAGACTGTAAATATATATATATATATTCACACACATATATAAACCATGTGATTAGTATTACACTAGACCTCAGACATCCTCCATGGTATGCATATGCCATATGCATATATTTACCATATGCAACACTACCACTAAGCCACCAAGGAAGTATGGCAACAGTAACAGTGATAAAAGCTTTACTGTTGCAACATTTTTGTAATGTGTTGTAGATCTGAAATATAAAAATGTATGTAATTTATCAATTGCAGGCATGGGAATTTTCTGCAAAATCGCAGAAATACAGGCTATTTGTCTGTGTCAAAAATAAAAAAGACGTTTTCACCAGTTCAACAAGGCTGACTCCTTACTCATGAGTGGAAAATTGTGAAAGTTTGATGATTCTGACTGTGTTAATAAGTGGAAATTGGGCTGCGTGTCCATTTTTGCTGAAATACAATATGGCGCAGTAGTGGTTGCTACGGGCGACATAGCTGCTCAAGGAGCCATTTCCTCAGGGGGGGTGGGGGGAGGGGCACCAGCGCTGATCTACAAAAACAGATCAGTTAATACGTGTAATTTGCAGCGGATTCTACCACCCAGTTGCGGGTGCGTCCGCAGTGAGTGTGCGCCCTTCCTGCTGAGGGCTCACGTGAGTCTCAGGTTGTGTTAGAAAGGGAGGGTCGGGGGGGTCATCTGTCAGTATGAGGGTATGCAGTACTGCCGCTCCGCACATGTGGACCACGCACTGTAGAGCACAGAGCATCAGTCAAGCTCATAAAACATCATCATCATCATAGTGGTAGTTAAACTGGTCAAATCATTGTTGGACATGTCCTAGTGAAAGCATCAAGAGTCAGGGAGGAAAAGAGAGAAAAGAAGAGAGTGAGATGATCCTGGTAGGTTGATGTTTAAAATAAAAGTTGTTATTTAAGGTGAAAATTATTATATGAGAAATTTGAGTCAACTTAGACATCTGTGGTTAATATTTTGAAGTAGCCTAACATTGCATTTCTGCCTGGATGAAAATATTACAGCTAACAATAAATAAGCTGTAATAATCAATAACAGAAAAACATAATTGACCTCTTACTATTTATTTATATAAACTGAACCTGAGCTGAACTCACGCACTCTATTCTGTCATTTTTGTAACATTTTGATGCTCAACTTATTTTGACAAAATCAATCAATAATTCAATCAATCAATCACACTTTGGATCCCATTTTTGCACAATACAAAGTGATTTATATTAATTAAAACAAAAGTAACAGAAACAACATTTAACAAATGTTCAGAGGTTCAGAGTTTTTTTGACTTTGGCAATTCCCATGCCTGCAAATGAAATGAGGGTGAAAGGAAAAAATATGAAGTTTAAGGATAACTCCGTGTTTTGTTGTTGCTTTATTTTTGCATTTTCCTAACTGTCCCATTTTTCTCATTTGTGGTTGTTGGATTGTTTGCATATAAAACCCACCTTCACACCAACTGGTCATAAGCTCTAATCTTCTGGAACCTTGAACGGGGTGTAAAGAATGCATGTTTGTGTGGTGTTTTATGACACTAGTTCAAGACATCATGCCTCATTGATGGGTTAAACCCAAGACCACATATGGCTCAACATCTACCCCTGCAAGAGGATGCAATTATTTTGAGATGTTTTGTTTCTGTTTGTTTGTTTTTCTTATTTCAACATTTATATAGTTGTCAAATGCTGCAGCATAGTGATAAATACTCACTCAAAAGAGGTGACAAAATATTTAGTTACTCCATCATTGCAGAAATCATAACCACAGTCTCCTGGCATGTCCTCTACTTTCCACTGGCTACCACCATTTTCTGTCAGCTCCCAGAATTCCAGCTGTTCTACAAAGGATATAAACAGTCTTACACTGTTAGTCTTGGTACTGTGTATCAAAGTCTGTGTTTAAAGGTGAGAACAGATTTAACAAAGTTAGAATCACAACCAACATCAAAGGGCTTCAAAACCAATATTACTTATTAGTTTATTATTGTTCTTCAATGAAAACAATAAGGACAATAAATGTGCCAAAGAGCATTTCTTAGTGCAAAAAATGATGTACAATCTTTTGAGCTTCCATCAAGATAATATTGATTGATGAAGCACCTTTCCAAATACCAGAACACCAAAATGCTAAAATGTAAATTCTTTCGTGCAGGTGATCAAACTTGCTCCATTATTAATCTGTGGTTGTACTTATCTAACTTTAAGACCCCTTAAGGACCAAATGACTTTTTTCTTCATATGGCTTTTACTCCTTTATGAAAGCTTAGCATCTTACCTTCCCCACTGGGATTCTTCAGCAGATTTCTGGCCATGATCACAAGTTATACGGGGAAAGCAAAGCCTGCACAGGAGAAATAGCAAATAACTATTTACTATTTATGTACTATTTAATTCCTCTCTACTGATGTTTCTTAGCAATTTATTTCCATGTTTCAAGCCTTGGTTCACTTCACAGAGCATCTACACAAAACTATACAAATGTCTTTGCTTACACATGAACTGAAATGTATAAAAGAAGATCTTTATTTATTTGTTACTGTGAGAATGTCTACATTTTATAGCCTGATAGATCAGACCCACAACTAGACTGATGTGGGGTCTAAAAACAAACCATATCGTCTCATTCAAGAGGTGGCGTCACCTGTTGCTTCTCAGTCAGAGCAATAACCAAGGTGACTGTGGTGGCAGGTGAGGTTTCAGCTCCAGGAGAGATGTGCTCATGGAGTGTTGTAAAGCAGTTCACCTTCAAGACAATAGGGGGCGAAGTGTTTTGTTTTTTGTTTTTTTTTCCAGAGACCAGCCTGCTATCCCGTCTGTGGTCGTCGGATAAATAAACAATGAACAGACCTGGCAACACTTTCTGCAACAAGCCCAGAAAGCGGGTCATGTAGAAAGTCCGCTCCAGACCCACCTGGCCCCAGAGCGGCCAGAGTTTGTTCGAGTTTGTGTTCAGCCCTGTTCATGTTCAGCCTTGCATTGCCTTGCACAACATTTCTGCAAGGAGTGCATGCATTGTTTCAGTTGAAATCCTTTTCTGATTTGAAATCAGATTCTGACTGACCAGGTTGCTAATTTATAAACTTGCATATGTACAAAACAGGACCTGAAAGTGGCGCATGCCATTTTCTAAGCAAAAGTTGCGATTTAAAAAAAACAAAACGTGATGGTAGAATGAGCATAACTGCACGCAAACTCTGAATCCTGTGCATGGACATTTTGGAGACGGGGAAAACTGGCAGCACAGCTGGTGAGATGGTGAATTTAAGCCACGTAATGCATTTAACCATTCATATCAGACTTGTAGACCCTCGTAACCATAAACACTGAGGCCTGTAATATTATAGATGTGTTCTGGAACCATACATTCCATAAGCACTCAATTAAGAATTCAAGGGAGAATTTTCTCCAGGCTGAAGGGCATCAACAGCGGCTGTACAACAGAGAGGCTGAGCTTGTAGTACTCCCTTCTTCTAACTCTA
Source organism: Arrhamphus sclerolepis (assembly GCA_037176975.1). Lineage (NCBI taxonomy): Eukaryota > Metazoa > Chordata > Actinopteri > Beloniformes > Hemiramphidae > Arrhamphus > Arrhamphus sclerolepis. Next base: position 8,428 of record JBAMYA010042702.1, read on the forward strand.
AATTACCACCACTCAAACATCAACTATGAGGTTGTGTGCTCTGTCGGGGACAGGACTACTCCACTTCAACCTCCTGTAAGCATGGAGTGAGATGGTACGTATTTTTCTGGAGACCTTGGTGTCAGACAGATATGAGCCAGTTGTTGACCAGTTGCAAAAGCATTTTGCTGATGAGTTCCCGGCCAGTGTGCACAAACCTCATCTGGCACCATGTTGATACTCTCCCAGGTATGATAATACATTCATGGTTCCACAGACTTCCAGAACACAAAAGAAAAACTGCTGTGGTAGAATTTGGTGCTTGGTGTAGGCCCATCATTCTGATGTATCTATACACTGCTGTGTGGATTACCTCAAGTTTAATGAGGTCTCGTATATTGATGTCCAACCCATTCCCCAGGCCAATAAACTCGCAGAACAACTCAGCGCAGCTTTTTTCACAATACTGGATTTAAGCAAGTTTCCAGAGTCCAGGGGAAAAAACAGCCTTTTCAAGTCTGTACGGATTGTACCAATTTGCGACACTTCTGTTTGGCTTATTCGGCGTTCCAGCAACCTTCCAACTCCTCATGGACCAAGTGCTGCATCCACCACAGACTGCAGATGCTGCTGCCTATACCTGGATGATATCATCCACAGTGACACCTGGGTGGAGCATTGCAGAGTGTGGCTGTGTTGCTGGAGTTGCTGAGGCAGGCTGGGCTCATTGCCAACCTGAAGAAGTGTGCAGTTGAACAAAGGGGGGTTTAGTACCTGGGGTACCACTTGGGTTGTAAGCAGGTACCGCCGCAGGTAGAGAAGACAGCAGCAATTGCAACCTGTACACAGCCCAAGACTAAAAAGGAGGTCTGGCTGTTCTTAGGGCTGGCTGGTTATTACAAATGGTTCATTCCAAACTTTCCAAATTTCCAGCAAAGCTGTTCATCAGCTGCAGCCATCTAATTTGTTTAACATGCAGACTACAATGTCTCAGCACTGTTGTTATCCCATTAAGACCACTCAGAGACTCTCTACAAGGACAGACTGATCAAATTGGCTCTTCAAGGCTTTTGGGCATAGTTTGTTTGTTTTTTCTGAAAGACATGTGAGTCCCCATTCTATCTGCATTGGAGGATCTCAGAGTCTGCATGTTCATTCCAGGTCGTACAACCTGGTGACAACTTACAGTTTTTGGAAACTTGGAACATGAACTATCATGCTGCTATTTAAACACGCCTGCATTTAAATAGGAGTAGCCTATCTATAAAAAGGAAAAGAAAAAATGAAATCACTTTCATACTATTCAAATGATTTAGTATAATAGTATGGCAGGTTTGTTTATGTCACACTCCGTTGCCCTCTTTTCCTTTTCCTACAAGAATGATTATGAGAATGCTTTGTCTGAAGAATGTATGAGGTGCTTATACTTTGTAAATACCAATTTATGTGTAACAAAAGGTTTACAAATGTTTCTGGTGTATACTTTGTCAGTGTCAATGAATCTAGTCCTGGGTATTTCCACAGGGTTCAAAACCAAACTCTAATGCCCAGTGTGCTGACTCACAGCACAGCAGACAGAGCAAAAGCTTAGCTCTTTATTTGCTGAATAGGTGGCATCACAGAGGATCAACCAACATAAGGCAGATATCAGCCAGCAGGAAAACAGCGGGGGATGGCTCAGCACTTGTACTTACTGTGAATGACTGAATTTCTTTTTCTGAAACCCAGCAGACTGTGAAGGGAAACAGATAAGTGTGCATTTGCTTTGCAACTAACAGTTCATGACATGCACAAACAGCTGAGTCATCTGCCTCTGCAGACTCAAAGTCATAGTGAGATAAAGCTGGACCACAAACAGTTAAATGATATGCCTTACTGTAAATAACACCCTCAGCACTGTCTAAATAAGACACCATAGTATGTCCATTACTCACAGTCAAGGAACAGCAAGCACAGTCTTCTGTTTCCCTTGCTTCTTTTTCAGAGCTCTCCAGCTTCTCTGCAGAGAAGCACCCTCGTGACAGACTTTTATAGATTTGGAGTATGCGCACAAACACAGACACACATACAGTACAAAGAGAAGAAGAGAGAGAGAGAGAGAGAGGAGAGGGGGACAAGAGAAATAAAACACCCTAATCTAACCTTATCTAACTGTAGGAAGGATCGTCCATCCAGCAGAATTTAGAAAGTCATCAGCTGCACACACTCAGCACAAATATATCGGAGCAAAAACATCAGCTCAGCAGTGTAAGAAAAACATTCAGCGGTGCTATTTTTCACATAAGTCCAGTTTCTATATTTGCACAGATGGTTTGTGATGTGGTTGAAACATAATATATTTCAATGTTCAATTATTAGCTACTTACTTAGGTCAGGTATGTACTAATCAAGTAAACCATCACTATAAATTTGAAGAAAATAAAGATGATGAAAAGGTGTTTTTTTTTGTTTTGTTTTTTAAAGAATTCTGAATATAGATATTTCTTTTTTTTTTTTTTTTTAAGTAAATAATTTATCAAATACAAACAGGTACAAAAACAATGAAATGGCCACAATTCTTTTTTTCTTTTAACTACTAAACAAACAGAAACAAAAAAACAAAGATGCTATCAAAACGTGGTACCCAAAACCTTCCCGTTCAATAAACTACCAAATCTCCCTCCCTGATCTCCTAACTCACCCCACAGACCTCATATTTCTATGGACCACTTGTTATCTTGATATTTCTCACCACCCTCTACTGCCTGTACAGAATATTTAGTTCTGTCCATTCAGGAAGTAAATAAATAAATAGACCAACAAATATCAGTTGTTACAATCACCCCAGTCAAGTTACTAATACAGACCAAATCCAGGAACCCCACACATCATCACAAGTCCTCCAACTGCAACAGAAGTGTAGATGCCAGGGGCTTTTCTGGTGGCGGGCAGACTGATGAGGGGAAGACCGGCATTAGGAAAACTCATTTCAAGAGAGCTGCTTTGCGTAATCAATTAGTGACCTCCAGTACAAGTAAAACTTTCTAGGGCAGCCTCTAAGTCCAAATTTTATTATCTCCAATATGAGCAAGATATCATATAACCAGGCTTTGATGAAGGGTGGTTGGGGCCGTTTCCACAAAAGGAGGATCTTCCTCCAGGCCATTAAGGAGGCAAAATCTATGACATGATTCAGAATGGTTGTGGTAGGAAGTGCATCTGGAACTAAACCAAAGATAGCTATACAGGGAGTCGGGTCAATTTTAAAGCATAATATGTCATAAATGGAAAGATTGCCTGAAGCTGGATAGTTTGGAGCACAACCAGAACATGTGTGACAGATTTCAGAAGGTTGTATAAGTATGAAATATGCCATTTCTGTAGGGTTTGTGCCTTTAAAATTAAATCCATGCCGCTGAGGGGTGGGGCCTGAGGGAATGGGCAGGTGAGTTCTTGCAAAGTCCTGGAGTTGAAAGACTCGGAAGAAGTCTGTGCTTTGTAGACCAAAGGCAGTGTGTAATTGATTGAAATTCGCAAATTGTCTTTCTATGTAAAGATCACTGAGGCATTGCAGGCCATTATTCACAAGTGTAGTAAAACGTGTGTCAATTTTCACTGGCGTATATAAATGGTTGTCACATATAGATGACATTTGAAGAAGAGTGATCCATCCAAAACGGTGCCTTAATTGTATCCATATCCATATTTGTACCCATATCCTGGTTTCTCTGAAGCAGGGTTTTACTGGTTCTTGCGCACTTACCAGCCCAAATAAAGGAAGAAATGGTATTCTCTACAGAATTAAAATAGGACCTGGGGAGGAGAATTGGCAGAAATTGAAAGAGGTACAAATATCTGGGCAACACATTCATCTTTATTGTATTTATTCTACCAGCAGCAAGTTGTTCCATCTTTGCAAATCGGATTTACCTGCAGCTAATAAAGCAAAGAAAACATTTTCCCATAGAGTACGAATGGATGGCGTAACTATTATACCTGAGTACTTCATTCCCGAACCAGTGGCCCTGAATGATATTGATGATGATGGAAGGTCCATGGCGAGTTGATTGATTGGGAGATATTCACATTTGGAAATGTTAAATTTATACACAGAGAATACACCAAAAGAGTTTAGCAATTCAGTCTGGCTTTAGAAAAGAAATCACAGTACGGAGACAGCACTGATCAAGGTTGTGAATGATGTTTATCTGAACACTGAAGCAGGTAAAACATCTGTTCTGGTGCTGCTAGACCTTAGTTAAGCTTTTGATACTGTGGACCAGAAAATCCTTCTGGATAGACTGGAAGACTGGGTGGGGTCACCAGGTCCAGTTCTCAGTTGGTTCAGATCTTATCTTGAAGGCATTGGCTTTGTTTCCATTCGTGAGAATAATGTGCTGCTTACACAATAACGCTCGGGGGTGAAAAACGCAAAACATTTTATCAGATGTCCGTACTATTTAGATGGCAACCGCATTTTGGGGGGTTGAAAATGCAAAGAAGTGAAACTACCTTCCAGAGTGGAAATCTTAAAAACATCGTCTAAACAGTTGACAAAGCAAAACTGTGTTTTCTTGTCCCAAAGAATTTGCGCTTGAGCTTCATACTGCTGGAGAAATTTAGTCCGTATGTCCATCTATTTAGACTGACAGGACTCCCAGTCCATGTTCTCTTGCGCTTTTGTAGTCTAACGTTATGTTCAACAAAAATGCATGAAATAAGTGACCTGAAGACAGTCAAATGCATGTGCGTCGTGCTCATCGTGTGATAGTTGGCAGTGCTGTCTACCTCCTCATATGTCCAGACAAAATTGTACTTTTTTCTTTTGTTTCGTCATGTTGTTTCTCTTTGTTATTGTATTTTGCGCTAAAAGAGAACAGGAAGAAGAAATGTAGAAAGGTTTAATGCAGGTGCTTGGTCTTGGTGGCGCTGCTGCATCGGTAAATAGAAAATTTCACAGACTTTTGTGTGTCTGTCTGCATCCAGATTTTCCTCCAAAACGCCCGTCTAAACATAACGTTAAACGTGAGAACGAAATGCCACTTTTGCATTTTTGGGTCAGATCGTTTCCATCTAAAGTAGGCCTAAATCTGAGCTTATTCCACTGACCTGTGGAGTCCCTCAAGGGTCAATTCTTGAACCACAGCTGGTAGAACCTCCAGTTAGGACCAAAATGCATTTAGCAACTAGCTACTTCTTCTTCATATCAAATGCTCCCCAACTCTAGACACATTTAAAGTTAAACTGAAAACTCTACTGTTTTGCCTTTCTTTGGTCTGACTTTAGTGCTCTGTTTTTACTGTTCTTTGTTTTTAATCCTTTTTCTGTCCAATTATACATAAAATTATTTTATTTCATTTTTTAAAAATAATTTATTTAATCTTAATGCCTTGTAAAGCACAAGAAATGTGCTGTACAAATAAACTTGCCTTGCCACAGTGAAAGAGTCACTATGTCCCTTATCCTCATCCTTTGCGTATTCCCAATTGCTGCTGATCGAACAAGGTTTCTTTCTTGTTTCTTGTTGTGTTCTAACACAAAAAGAACAAGAACACAAAAAGCTTAACGTACACCCCTTGAACATACCACATACACTTTAAGAGTTTTCCAAGACCCAAGAACACAGTACTTATCTTAGCAAAAAGACAAATAAAAGGAAATAAGGCAAGGCAAGTTTATTTCTAGAGCACAATTCATACACAAGGTAATTCAAAGTGCTTTACATCTACATAAAAT
>JBAMYA010042703.1:0-14120 GCA_037176975.1 Arrhamphus sclerolepis
AGCAAACTCTTTGTTTTGTTTGTTTGATGCAGACCAATAATTTGACCTCTCTGGAACATATTTCCATGGCCACAGGGTGAGTTTTCCCATGCTTTTGTCATGGGTTGCAGTATGTGGTTTGGCTATGTCTTGGTGAAAAATGCAAGGCTTTCCATGAAAAAGACATTGCTAAGATATAAGCATTTATTGCTAAAAACCAGGAAGTACACTGATGTACATGTATTGATGTTTCCGTTCCTTGTGTGCAAAGTTGCTCAGTCCATCAGCACTAATATACCCCCCAAATCATTGGAAATGTTAGCCTTTGAACAGGACACTGTCAGCAACTCTAACGCATTTTGTTTTGTCTGACCACACAACATTTTTCCAGTTTACCTGAGTTGATTTTAAATTAGCTCTGGTTCATTTAAAGATGTCTGCATTTCTGGATGTTTCTGATATACAAGTTTGGCAGAGTATAGTCTTAACCTACATTTGTGTATAAAATGGTGAACTGTGTTCTCAAACAGTGATTTCTGGTCCTCCATAGCACATGCATTGATTTCCATTGTAGAATCAAGGTTGTTTTTAAGGAAGTGCAGCCTGATGGCCCAAAGATCATAACCATCCAGTATTGATTATCACACAGAAATTTTTCTTCTAGGAGACTTTTGGAATCACATTATTCTGAAACTGTTTCACAATTTATACAGTTTAGGGAGCCATCAGGCCGTCAGGAGACTGCTTCGTTTTTCTTTTATACCCAATCGCATCACTGACCTGTTGTGAAATGACCTAAATAGTTGCAAGACGTTAATTCAATTTTAGAACTACCAAATATTCATTAAATGGTAAAATGTCTCTCTTTCAGCATTTCATAAGTATTCTTTGTCTTAGCGTAAATAAAATGTGAGATTAGGAAATTTGCAAATCCTTGAAAAACTTCTTTAGATAATGGGTAATATTAAAAAGTAATCATCATTTCATGTGGTTTCAAAAAAGCTTATTGTCCCTTCAAAAGGGCAACGTTCCAGTCAGGCTGGAAGGTTAGCTATGATTAACTTTTTTTTTTGAACAGCAGAGAGGCTGAGAACTGAGTAGATTAAATATTGCATTTAATTAAGAGGCTTGGGATCATCCAGCCAGAGATCAGACTTGGTCCAGGGCTACAATAGCAGCATTTAGCCTAGCTTGTTAGTGTGTGCCATCTGTTCACACACAGATTAACGCTACATACGTGGGTGCGTTCACCTTTATGTTGATTTCCTGTGCTGGTGGTCTGTTCTTGTTACAAAAGAATGCACTTTTAACGATCATAGAAAAATAATCAGTACATCTAAATGTTTCAGATAAAAACAAAAACAAAAACCAAATATTAGACAGAGATAACATAAATAAACACAAAATGCAAAATCCAAACCTACGGACTTTTTCACACCACTGTACATACATGTTTTCCATTAGAAATGTTGCTAATTAGGAACTTCGATATGTGGCTTTCAGCTTTCCATTGCATTGATGTTGTTGTACTAAAATTATTAATGATGTTCTCATTGGAGGGATTTAATTATTTATTTATTTTTACACTGTTTTTGCTTTTTAGTTAGTTATTTCTTGCGTCAGTCCATTCTTATACAAAACAATTGACATGTAATTGGTTCGTCTGTGTAAAAGCTTGTAGTGTAATATCAAAGACCACCCCACCCCTTTTTAAAAAACATGTTATTGTTTTTTTTTCATATGTATGTAGACAGATTATTCCAATGGCTCTTTTTGGTGCATACTTTGAATAAATACAAAGATCTAGAATTACCCTGTTCAGTCCCAATTTTATTTTATTTTTAATTTTTAAAAGATTTTGTTACGATGAACTAATGTAATGATGTACGTGTGTGTTCATGTGTGTTTTAAGACCCCGAGGGCTTGTTTGTCTCTATAAGCTGATTTCAGTCAGCGTGTCTCCATGTTTCTGCCACCCTTCTGAGTCACACAAACTTCTGGATTCACATTTAATGCCGTGACTCTGCCGCAAACCAGAAACAAACACCGTTAGCGACCTTCGGTTGCTCGCTTCTCTGTGTATGGTGAAACAGATCTTACAAAACAGGGAGCCGTGGCTGATGTCTCAGGTTTTGCTGCTGATCTTGATTATTTCACCCAGACTTAAAGGAATTATGTTATTATTTAGCAGGTCTTTCATGAGTTTGAAAGCTTCAAGGATTAGGGAATTTTTTACCTCCTCAAAAAAGGCATTTAATCCTAAATTTATTCTCCTGTGAGTGTAATTTTAAAGTGATTTTGTTGTAAGAAGCACTTTTTGAGCACACAAGCCACATACAGCTCTTCATATTCTTCCCCCATGAAAACATAGCTCAGGCTGAAAATTGGTGGATTGGCCTTTTAAACCTAATCACGACTGCTAATCTACATAATCTAGAAGTGTGTCAGTAATGACTGTTGAGCAACAGATGATTAAGACATCATGATTAATGAAAAACTACGAGGAGAGGAATTACTATGGAGTCGTTAAGCTTAAATTAGTGGGGTTTTTTTTTGTAAGCACGAACACAAAACCTCCTCTCTTGATGGCAAGTATGTGTACACACACTAAGTAGCAAGTGGGTCGGTAAATGGATGCGCAATATTACTGCAGCTGCCCCGTGGGACCTAAACTGAGCACATGACTCAACCATTTACCAGCACCTCACTATGAGTCAGCATATATTTTGATGAGCAGTACACACATAAAGAGTAAATTCCCATTAGAGGCTTCGTAAAAATAAAGACTTTTGGACTTACCACAGTTTGGTGTGATCAGTTATAGTACGACAGATTCATTGCACGGCTTCCATACACAGTGAGGAGAAAGGAGTCTGCTGGCAGTGCAATAACAATTGTTTGCATGAGTAAGCTTGCATTTTGTTGAAAATCCCATTTTCTGTGACCAGCAATGGTTCAACTTTACACGTCAGTAATGCAGAATGTGGCCAAGGGTGTCATGTGACATTTTCATCTCAGGCAGACTTTCAGGCACTTACCTGTTTTTAAGCCGTCTCCATTAAAGAATGTCATGCAGCTATACAAAGGGGTTGCATTTATGTGATTCAGCTCTGTTGTATCAAATTTGATTGACTTGCAGCTGGGAAATTCTAAAAAAAATTGAATAATATCAGTGTTGTCTTATTCAGAAATGGCTTATTATTAAGTCAGTAATTGCCATATCGTCTTTCATCAGCCTAGGCTGTTGAAGGGGACAGAGATTATATTTAATGCTGCTCATTTTCAGTCATGGACCAGTTTCTGACTGAATTTGTAAATATTCTCATGAGTGTAAATAATTTTATGGCTTTCAGAGTTTCTGTGATGTTTTTTTTTCTTTTACTAGAACCACGAAACAAGCTTATTCTTCTGTGCCAGGTACCTACACAGTTGTCAGAAAAACCTTTATATACTGCACACTACTCTTTCTTCATTACACAATCATGGCTGCAGCAGTTTATTTCTTTACTGTCATAAGGAATATATAGCCCACTGTGTATTAATCAACATTTTACCACACAAATGTCTGAATTATCAAAGAAAATAGTTCAATATAAGTTCAACATGCATCATCAATCTTGCAATCTTGACTGGACTGGGACAGTTCATGCTGGTGACAAGGCCCATTCTTGACAACTGTCTGTGATGGGGTTTTCAAGGAGAAATTAGAAAACCAAAGTTTTTTTTGTAATTGTTAGGATGGGGCCAGACAGTCCAGACCAAGTGCAGGATGCTGCATTTCATCGTTGTCTTCTGCTCTGTGATGGTGGTGACCATGCTGTCTGAAGATGGCACAGAAAGTAGTTTATTAGCCAAAATGCAAATGCAGCTTCAATAATTATTCTTATTATTCTTAAGTGCCTTTGTACCTCTACTGAAAATGCATTTATTATAAGGTTAAACAGTTTTTCATTCTGTTCTTATTTTACACTGATTATTTTTTTTTAGCAAGTATTCAGTTCTCCTGAAACAATTAATGCCACTGATTTGAGTGATTGAGTCATTGATCTGTGTCTCTGAGTACCCATTTAATCAATGTAAATAAAAAAGAAAAAAATCATATTCAAAAGCGAAAACTGAATTAGTCCTTAATGGGAAGGTCTGTGACAAATACAGAGAGATCAAGTTAAAACACCAGCAGTGCAAATTTGTGTTAGTTTGGATTTAACTGTTGTTATGGAAAGCAAGCACTTGAAAGTAGTAAATGTGCAGCGTTATGAATTAGTGATTTCTTGGTGCAGTCCCTTCACTTGGAGGAGGTTTTTGCTTCGACCAGGTGTATTGCAACACACAGTGAGTCACAGCCTGTGACCTAGTTGAGCTTTGTCGCTCAGCATGACCTCATTCTGAATGAACAATAAAACAAATCAGATGCTGCGGCTCCAGCTGCCACAGCACGAGACGGCAAAAGCTAAAATCTTAATTGATTGTGCTTGATTTCCCTGATGTTAACTGTGTCTTGAATCATTGCCCGTCATGCTGTCAATCAAATGGTGTTATCATTGTGTATACGGAGTTTACAAACTAGACTTTCCTCAGTGCAGTGGTATATCACTTATGTTATCAATTATGTTTTCATAGAAATAACAGGATAAAAAGCAAAGCAAATGCATTTGATTGAATGATCATCCAATATGGACACCTAAAAAAAAGTAAAATGTTTTGGCTGTTTGTTGGTTTGCAACTTTCAATGCCAAGGAGGAAAGACATCAGCTATGATCTTAAAGAAGTAATCATTGCTGTGTATTGAACAATGAATATCTCAGCAGGTTTGTCACAATGTCGTGCCATTATGTCGACCATTTGGTATAGTAAGAATAATCTTCGTGTTAAATTGCGAGACGTTTGAATTTCCAACAGAGAACATGAACCATGGACATTGAACCCCCTCTAACTCTGCCATACATTGTCCCAGAGGCCTCAGACGTCCTGTGTATGATCAGAGGCCTGCTCTGAACCGAGCAGTCATACTCATAGCGTCATCAAACTATCATATTCATGCTTAAACAGTCGATGAAGCTAATCAAGTAATAAAATGGAGTTTCCATCACAGGACCAGCTCATGGTGATGCTTGGAATTCTGATGCTTTACCGTGCCTGTAAGTTGCTCTAATTTGCACATATGTTGTCCAGTATTCTCCAAAATCTGTATGTTCAATGAGGCTTCCACTCTGAACAAGTAGATATTACAATCTTGGATGAACTTCATAGCTCGACCTTCTGGACAAAGGAACATGATTTTCTCATGTTACGGCCTGTATTTTCTCTGGACTTCATCTTATCAGCCTGAGATCAGCATATATCCCTTGTATAGTCCTCATGGACTATATAAGGGTTTCATTGGTGGACGTCCAATGGCACTTGCTTTATTCGCTGTGAAACAGGAAGTAGATTTTCTTCCACATGCCAAGTAAATAAATAGATAAATTAAAACTCATCAGTTTGTCCTAAAGAGGTGCGGTCAGAGGATCACAAGCCTTTCTACAAGGCAAACATTTCATCCACTGCAACATGTGGTCTATTTAAAAATCGATCACTCTGTTTTTCTGAAAATATGAAATCATAACCGATTATGATATTTTTGGCATTCTTTGCCTGATCAAGTTCTCTAAAACTCTGTCCTCCCTGAACTCAATAATTCTTGATTGGTACATTCAGACCAGTCAAACTACAGTGATAATTTTAAACTTTCCAATTAGAGTCATCAAACTCGGAACAAATATAGATGTGTGTCTTAGCATGATTCACGATTTTGTTTTCCCAGAATTTCTCAGGAAATGGTTGAAGTTTGGTCACTTTTTTTTGATCACCAAATGTACAAAGCGTTAATCTTAGACACAAGAGAGAGATTATCTTTTTCTCATCCCAAATATCAATGAAAAAAAAAGAATGTTACACTGGCAGACAGTTAAAAATAGCAGGATTCAGTTGTATTTTTTTCCAGAATGGTGAAGCAAATTGTTGAATATTAAGGAATATTTTAAAATAGCAACCTCTCTTTTTATTTAACACTTGACCTCTGAGGCTCAGTGACAGACAGGGGAGATGGGTAAAAAGTCTGTCACTCCCAGAAAAAAGCCGACTCACTGACAGCAATAGATATTAATCCTTTACGTGTTCACTCAACTGTTTACTAGAGATCACTTGGAACCCTGATATCTGATCGTAACTTCAGTCTGTTGAATCTAAACTTCTTGTGCAGTCTCTCCCACAGTCTTGTATGGAGCATGTATTATTCAAAGCACCACTGAGAGACACTGTGGGTGCAAGACACAGGCCATATGAGATGCTACTAATTAAGAAAGACAGAAATATCAAAATGCTGCTGACATGAATGACCTGGCTAGATAAACTTTTTAAGGTTAGTTTGATTTTTTTTTTACATGTGGGACATATTTCAGAGTGTCTATTTAGCAAAAAGAGTCCCTAACATATTTTTTAAGATTCAAGATACTTTATTAATCCAATAAAGGAAACTGTAGTTTTTAAATTAAATAGTTTAGTACTCACGTAAGATCTTTTTGAAAAGATGTTCAACTAAATGGTTGAGAAGGCTGTAAAGGGTTGCTAAATGGGACGCTAACGTGAATGAATGGAGGTGACTGATACATTCAGTTAATTGTATTAAAACACAACCTTTGTTACAGTGAATGAGCAAAGAAGATGAACTAGACATGTTTTTATCTGATTTATTCACAATTCACAATATTCAACAGTTAAAACAAATGCATTTCATATCAGTTGCATTGTAATGTAGATTATTGTACTGATCGTGGTCATCTTGATGCATCATGAAAGATGGATTCAGACTGACGGAGAAATAAATGAAACATGGCAAGGCTATTTTGAAAATCAAGAATTTCATCTGTATAGAAGGTGATGTCAATTGTTAATTGGATTAAAATGTGATGCAAATAGCTTTTTGACTAATTTAAACTGACACATGTTTAATCTATTTTTTCTTGCTTCCCTTTTTCTTCATTAGATGGATTGTATCAGCTTTTATGGCAACAGGCCACATCTGTTGCTGTAGTGCCTGAAAGCCCATAGTGCTCAGATTTCAATTTACTGATATTTGAACACATGTGGTTGATAAATAAAAAAAAACAAAACAACAAATAATATATATGAAATCTGTTCTATTGATCTAAAACACAGGCAAGAGTCTGTAATGCTGTTTGGACACAAAACACTATTTTTATGACACCTAATTTTTTAGTCAGAGTCAACGAACAAAATATAGTTTGCAGCCTGATTCATGACTTTTTTTCAGATGTTTCCAATGTCATGGTTTGAATTTTGATGTTTTTGGTTAACCAGCATACAAGGAATTACTGTTACTGTTCATAATCAGATGAGAGTAGCAGTGCTGTTTGTAGCACATATAGGGCCCAGGTTAAATATTGGCATTATTGGCTGTATCTCAGTCATCTATGGTTTAATCCTGTTCAAAACTGATATTTATGGTTGTAGTTTGAGCACAAGCACATGTAGATATTAATATTCAGGAAACATTTTAGTGCCACCTATTGGCAACAGGAAGTATCCATCCATCTATTATCTATACCCGCTGTTTCCTGTGCAGGGTCACGGGGGTCTGCTGGAGCCTAACCCAGCTCACTTCGGGCGAAAGGCAGGGGTCCACCCTGGACAGGTCACCAGTCCATTGCAGACAGGAAGTATCATGTTTTATATTATGCATCCTTGTTCCTAATGAGATGAGCCTGGTCAATCAGTAGTCAACAAGTTGATGATGACTGACAGTGAAAACTGTAATTTAGTATCACTGATGAGGCTTCCACTCTGAACAGGTGTGTATTACAATCTTTTTTGGTTATCCTTTTTGTCAAAGCAACATGATTTTGGCCTCATTATATCCTGTTTTTTTAATTGATTTATTTTTGGCTAGTAGCCTTTAATCACGGTCAGGAGACAGGAGGGTGGGGCAGAAAGACTGGGGTAGACATGCAGCAAAGGGTCACAAGGCAGGAGTAAAACTTGCGACCGCTGCAAGAGGACTGAGCCTCATACATGGGCCACCTGCTTTAACTGCCAGGCTATGCAGCCCCATTATGTCCTGTATTTACTCTGTACTTCATTATATCAACCTGAGATTCCTACAGAATAAAGCATTGGATGGATGTGCAACAGCACCTGCGTTATTCACCATGAAACAGGAAGTGGATGTTTTTTTCTCCATGCAAAAGGATAAAAAATCTATAAAACAAATCATCTGTTTGTTCTAGGGAGAGAAGGTCAAAGGATGATGCCCCTTTCAACCAAGGAAAACATTTTATACACTGCAACAGATTAAGTAACAATTGCAGCGCCACCTTTTGGCAATAGGAAATGTCATGTTTTGCCAAATGTCATGTGGGTTTTGCAGATGTAACTCAGACTTGGTCAAGCAGTAGTGAAGACAATTGTGATTACCTGCAGTAAAGTGAACTGACAGGATGTGATTAGCTCCACAGCGCCACCCTCTGACTGAAGAGATGCGGTTTTGGTCACATTATGCAGTGTATTTCATTGGTGCCTCATCAGATCAGTCTTGAGATTCATACAGAATATACTCATACATGTGAGGAATAAGTGAATCAGAGGTACAGTAACAGTAAAATGTTAGATGAGGAGGGATTGTGAATATATCGGTACAAGAATGATGAGGTTGGAACTAGCAGGCAGGATGCCCAGAGGAAGACCAAAGAGGAGATTTATGGATAGAGTGAAAGAAGACATGAAGATAGTTGGTGTGAGAAAAGAGGACGCAGAGGATAGGGTTAGATGGAGATAAAGGGAACAACCAGAAGGAAAAAAAGAAGACTGTTCATCGATTATTGTCATCTTGTGGTGTCGTCTTGGTTTCATCATGTCAAAATGAGAACATTTTGATAAAGATGACTGTTTAATTTTAAACTGTCATTGAATCAGAACATTTAGTGGTCGACACATGGATCAGAGATGGGATTTTTGTGGTGAGGTCAAAAGGTTATATTGCAGTTAAGGTATTTTCTGAAATTTCATCCAAAAAACAAATCATTTTTTTGTGAGTAGTGTATATTTGAAAATGTCCCAGTTGGTGTAGAGTGCAGGCATGTGACAATTTCTCTTCCATAAAACGCACTTTCTATGTGTCTTTGTGAAGTGTGAACCTCAGTCTGTTATATAATGAGGCTCGATACCGTCTCAGTCTTGTGTCATCCAGTCCGTTGTTTAGTCATCAGGGCAGGAAAGGCATAGAGAGACAATGGAGAACTTAAGCCACAGGAGAAATGAGGAGGATGACGTTTCCACACCCTGACTGACGTGGGAAGGTGGGGACTCCTGAGGCGATGGTGATTGGGGAGACGGCCCTTTCAACGCTGCTTGTTGCTATAATTTCATTAAAAAAGCATTACTGTGGTTTCAGGATGTGTTTATAGTTAGGGACCAAACAACTAGAGCTTATGTTTAAAGGTTAAAACACGCCTGCAGTTGTTAGCTTGAAGGTTAGTTAGGCACTATAGGAATACATCATTTGTCCCCACTACAAAATGAAAACAAGGATGTGTGTGTATGTGAGTGTGTGATCTAAGGTGATGTTGAGCTTACAGACACCAGTTTGTATTGGCCTTAATCCTGTTTTATGTGTGTGTGTGTGTGGTCATATTACATGTGTCATATGTACCATATTAACCAGTACTTATAAAATGTGCACAATAAGATAAGCTCGTTAGAGTGGCTTTGGCTCAAAGGATATTCTTATTGTGCTGTATCTTGCTAGTGTTTGTTTCTGTCTGTGACTGACACAAGCAAGGAATGTGTATTATCACATTGAATTGCATAGAAATAAGAGTAAAATTCTAAAATAAATTACTTTTACCGCCAAATTACAAACAAGTTTAGTTGTAGGAGTGTATCAAGGTGGCCATAATGCCATATTGTAATATTGAAAAAAAAAAGTTACGACTTAGTACAGGCAGCTTTCATAAAGTCGGATAATCAGAAATATCGTACTGTAACATTTTCTGAGTTCCATCTGAAAAAACAACAACAATGCAGAATTAGTTTTAAGTAAAGCAAATAGCTTTAATTGGAAACAGCAGGTTTAAAATGTGTTCCAGCTGTCGACGAAAGTAATAACACTGTAACTTTACGCTTTCATGGGGCAGGCATGGTCTATTAATGGCGTAACCAAAGGTGAAATTAGGGATGGTTTTGGCAGCGATCCTTATGGAAGAGTATTAGAGTTACTGAAGGCCACTGTAGAAAAAAAGTCAGAATTGTAATTTTTTTTTCTCAGAATTCTACTTTTTTTTCTTTAGTGGACTTATACTCTTCCATAGGTCCTCAAATGTCCATCACTGTTGTTTTGTGCATAATCAGTTCAGTAATTCCACATATTCCTGGAACTGGGGTTGGCACATAGGCTTTTACCTTTGTGTTTGTGTGTTGTTACAGGACCATATGTGCTTATCGTTACCCTCAGAGCAAACTGCTCTAACAACTACAAGAATGTTAACTTAACCCTTCAAATCACTGAGCATAAATCTGATGCTATGAGGTGCTGATTATGTTCTAAATCATGCTCTTCTTACTTTCAAGTGCATAATTGTGTTCACACTGACAATTATGTCATTGTGGAGTTAAGTGTAAGTACCTGGATGTCGCACTCATAATGGTGAGATAATTGGGTACGAAACGCTAGACTCTCTGTGCCCTCAGTGATTGCCATCCCGTCAACGTAGGGGAAAATTAGGAAAAAAAAGAGGACAGCGGTCCTAATAAGATAGCACTGCTTTAGCATGTCGTAAAAAAGGGTGACGTTGGACATACAAGGACAGAAATTAATTTAACTTTGTTTGAAATTTAGGAACAACATGAAATCAAATCAAATCTTGGCAAAAACAAACAAAACACAGGTGAAGCAGCAAAAGAAGAAAGTTTCTATGATTATTTCCTGTATGAGCGCATCAGTTTTAAATTGGACTCATTCACGCTTTGTTCACGTCGGAACACAGAGTTCAGTCTGTTCAAGTTTCCACACAAAAGGACTCCATTTGGAGCACAGCTGGTGTGTAGCCATCCAGGACTATTCCTCTGGATTCTGTAGTCATCCTACTCTGTACAAATTATGGGATTTAGAATAGGTACATTTCAGTGCTATATGACATAGTAGACTGAGGCTTACTGCTGTTATTTAAATTTATTTTATTTTACATATTTTTACATGTAAAATACACATTACATATTTTCATCATATCTTTG
Organism: Arrhamphus sclerolepis; assembly: GCA_037176975.1. Taxonomy (NCBI): domain Eukaryota; kingdom Metazoa; phylum Chordata; class Actinopteri; order Beloniformes; family Hemiramphidae; genus Arrhamphus; species Arrhamphus sclerolepis. The sequence goes on from JBAMYA010042703.1 coordinate 11,266, forward strand.
AAGTTCCTGCTCTATAACATTAAATGCTCATGGATTTAATTCAGATCAACAGATTTCCTCGCACTTCTTCCCTTTTCTGTCAAACCAAAATGTATTCATGCCTCTGTGTATCCTGTGAGTGTCAAAATCATGTTCTTTTATTTATTTATTCAATCTTTCTCCTATCTTTTCATTGATGCTTTAGAGAGAAAGGCGTAATAGTCCCTGTGTGTGTGTTGTATGTTTCCTTTGCTTCTGCATGTGTGTGAGTGATCATTATGTTGTGATCTGAAGCCATCTGGGTTGGCTGGCTCATTTACATATCTGGTGTTAACTAATATAAATATTCATGACCAGGGTCTAAACTGGTCTGAATATTCATTTTGCCTCCTGGTCATAGACAGCGTGGGGTCGTGTGATTCAAGTCAGAAGCGGAAAAGAAATTAAGACAACCTTTTTGTGGCAAATGAAAATACTTGATGGTAGCTATGGGCCATTTGGTAAACACCATGTGTATGTTGATGATTACTTTTTCTGAAGTCACTTGGTGGCCATATTTGGGAAACCGTGCCTGTGAGACAGAGAGACAGATGGAAACGGAAACAAACTCAGCTTATCTAAGGACCAAAAGAATTAAAGAAGACACTGAAATGACTGTTTTGAAATGCGTGAGAGACTGCAGGGCAAATGAGCACGATTCAGAAGCTGTCGTAGGAGCATTGAGAGACAGTGAAGGAAACTTTCAGATGGAGCAAAATTCTTAATTTCTTTGCGAGCACCACTAAATGATTGTTTGATGGTTTACTTGAAAAAGCTGCTTACAAAAAAATGTGCAAAAGCTTCCAAGCGCATTGTAGTTTTGCAGAACGCACATGCTATGCTTGCTCAGTGTATAGTGCGGTAAATGATTCGTTTTTTGGGGACTTACAATAACGAGTTGTTGGTGTTAAATGTCTAACTTTGCCTGTCATACAGGGACGGGACTTTGTAGTGAACAGTTGCGTTTTCTCTGAAAATAAACACCTAAGAATCTTAACCTTTCACTGGCTGGGAATGCTATAAATTCATAAAGATTGGAAAGTGCTGTTATTTACTTATTATATAATTCAATCTGTTGCCTTTTTGTAAAGCAAATCATATGCAAATATATTCAAAAGTGTGTGCACTCATTAATTCAGACAGTTAGACCTGGGTCATTCATACATTACATACAAGTACTGTATATTTGCATTTGTAACAAATAAATTCAGTTTGATTAATACCAAACTAAAATGTTTTTGTTTTTTTTTCCCTGCACAGATCAACAATGGGTGGAAAATCAACCACTCACAGCTTTAGTCCAAGTTAGAGAAGCAATGGCTTTCTCACAATATATTTATTTGGCATAATCTTATTCTTGTAAAATAGATAGAGGGAGGAAGCTTACAAATGAAGCATAATTATGTGTTGAATGTGTTTTACATTTTATGAAGTCATTTGTGTGTGTGTGTGTGTGTGTGTGTTTTATATGCTTTCATGTTTCTCGCATGTATCCACATTTACAAGCAAATGACAGGAAAACAGAGACACAAAGCCAGCCCCATACTTTTACAAATGTTCAGGATTCATGCTTAATTTTGATCCTTTTTCGTCCGTGCCAAGTGCAACCAGTGATATTCTTCCAGAATGGTCTAGTGAACATTAAGTCTCACAAACGCCTCAAGTTAGTTTCTTCTAATTTAGCAGAAATGTACACTTAGAGTCAAGGTCATCCTAAAAATGACAGGATGACATTATAAGTGAATGAAACTTTCTCTCCAAATTGGAAATTAATTCAAGCATATCCAAAATGTTCTGCAATAACACTTTTCTTTTTGAGAAGTGTCATGACCATGTCTCACAATCCTGCCCAATAGAAACAAAGTGCATTAATTAAACATTTGGTCATAACTGAGTTAAAAGTGAAACACTGGTTCTGTGTTGCAACAAAGAGACATGAGACTATTGAAACTGTAGAGGCCGACTACAACATGGTAAAATGTACATATACAGTAAAACTATAATATTAAATTTTGGCAAATTTAGCTGTGTCGTCTCAGAAAAATGGGCAAGGGCATGTCAGCAACAGAAGCTCTTTACAAACGAAGTTCAACGTTACTCCACTGTTCATTGAGATGAAACATTGCGTTAACTGTATTAAAGCAGCACAAAAGAGGACATTTTTAGCTTACTAGGCCCATTATAGGTGCAGAGGTTACGCTGCTTTTATGACACTGTCCAAGATTAGTCTTTTTTAAAAGACTGGGCTTTTAACTTGGTCAGTCTCTCAGTTTTTTCATTTTGTATTTGAAGACTTGTTTTTGATGCATTGCCTCTTGTGATGGTTCCAAGATTTTGTTGGCTTTGCTGGTATAACAGTGCAACAGTGTACAACAGTAATACACTGCATAGATTTTATTCAAGCTTCAAAAAAATAAGTTGATGTGGAATATAACTGCCAGAATGTAATCGATGTTGTTCCTGGTCTGACCAAGCTGTCAATACATACATACATATACATATGTGTGTGTGTGTGTTTGTGTATTTCTTTCCCTTTCAATTGTGGCGTGACTGTGGCTCGAGGCTTGTTGCCTTCTTTGTACACGAGTGTGATGCATCTGTGAATAGAATAAAAGTAGAGGAATTTGGACTTTATCTTCATTCCAGCACACAAATGCTGCACACATACACACACTTATCCCAAGTGCTTTAAAAGAAAATAGCAGGAGAGAGAACAAAAAGCACGATGGAAGAATTGAGGGAGGGTCTGAAAGAGGGATAGTGGTTCGATATGATGCGGGTTTCTTTTAAAGCGGTAGGAAAAGCGTAGTGTAGGGAAGGAGTGTCTTGTAGGATGT
>JBAMYA010042704.1:0-14119 GCA_037176975.1 Arrhamphus sclerolepis
GCGCAGACCTCCACCAAGCAGCACAGTTCCCCCACATATTGTGACTTACACCCAAAAGTATTACTCCTACATTTGTTCTTTTATATTGTAAACATACGCAATTGGAATCACATTGATATCATTATTAGTTTAATAGTTATTCGCAAAAATCAACATTTCTGTAATGGCAGTTTTTTTTTTTTTCTTCAACTTTCTTGCCCCATTTTCTGCGTGCACAACATTTATAAAAGAGGGGCCAGGTTCTTTGTTTGGCTATGTTCACACTGCAAGCCCAAATTTGATTTTAAGCGTATCCTATCAGAATCCTATCTTCCTGATTGACCCTAACCCTAACCTGCATGGACAGAACAATCAAATCAAAATGGAGCTGGCTTTGCTACTGTCACAAATGGTTACATGGAGTCGCAATGCAACTATTCCTGCAATGTATAAGAAAGCAAGGGAGGGCAGTTGGTTTACCTCTTTTCAATTAAAATCACATTTGAAGCTACCTTTCTATTTGGTTTGAATCCAATCTGGAAGAAAGAAAATGCATTTCGTATGGTTTCTGACTGTACAGATTGCTTAAGAAAATAAAATAACCAGCTTAATTACAAGGATCTGCTAAAAGTCTGCTGCAATGTAAACACAACCCTGTAGAGTCTCACCAGAAGTGAGGGAAGAATGACAGCAGCCAGATAGAGCTTGGTTTGATTTGGAGTTGCTCAAAATTCAAAGCTGGGGCTGGAAAACAATTAAATGCCCAGAAGCATTTTACCCAGACTGCACTGGATTGGCTTTACACTCCAGCAACATCACCAAACTGAACCTTGCAGTACTCAAGTGGAGAAGCTGAAATTAGTTTGTAAATTTTTCAAATCGGATACGACATAGTTTAAAAGGACCTGCACGAAAAATGGGATAAACTTTTCAAACCCATGCATGCAAAGCCCGTTTGTCATGCAGAACTGTTATAATTCTGTTGGTTGCCAAAGTAGCTAAACATTCAACAAAAATGAAGAGTCCATGAACTATTTGACCACTATTTGGCAATTTTAAGTTGTCTTATTTTTAGCAATAATGTGCGTGAGGAAGTTGTAAAGTCCAACTAAGCCCTCAGTACAACAACAAAACATGAGAAGTGAGGAGGCACTGCAGCAAACTGTGTGCCAGGAATGTGTGAGTGAGGCAAAAAAATGGATGTGAATAGTGAGAAAACTGGAGTGTGAGCGTGTCCTGAAGAATCAAACACAGATCTGATCCTAGAAGTGTGCAGCTTATGTCCCTTTTCTCTCTCTTTAGATGACAGAGAGATTAAATGGAGCAAGCGAGGAGTTAATAAAAATGTATTTAAGAGCTGTATGTTCATGTGGACTCTGCAGAGGAAACCCACTGAATTAAATCACATCTCATATCCTCGAGCAGAGAGAATGCGGTTAGTCGATGGGCTCGGGCTACCCTAGCAACGGCAGACTCCAAACCTCCACCCCTCTGCTCCTCATGTTTCTTTTTTCGTCTCAGCACATTCCGTTCTCCATATTCACCTGTCACATCCCCTCTTCTTCTGTCCATTCATCCCCTTACTGTCCTTTATTCCCATTTTCATTTCTCTCTTCCATTCTTTTCTTCCCTTTGCTCCCTTTTAATACATTCTCCTCCTGTTCTCTTTTTATCATCCACTGCTCCACCACTCATCTACCCCATTTCCATCTTTCAACTGATAACTTGACATTGCTCCCATTTTTTCCTCATCTTCCCCTGTTTGCCACCTTTTCTTTTCCTCTCCTCCTTTCTATTCATTTCCACATTTTCATGATCCCATCACTTCCCATCTTTTATTTTTGCATTTACTTTCATACTGGCCAATGCATTTCCTTCTGGCCCTTCTACTTTCTATCATCTATGTTACTTTCTCTTATCTTCAGTTCTTTCCTTACCCCCCCATTCCATCCCTTAATCTATTCTCTCCTTTCATTTGATTCCTTGATCTTCCTCTTTTTTTATGTCCTCTTCTTTCTTTTTTATGCCATTAGTCCGTATGTTGCTCCTTCCTGTTGTCTTCTTTTGCATCTACCAGTCCTCCTCCTGACTTTCCCTTGAAAGATGACAAAATCTGACAGTGGCATAAGGCAGGAGTCTTCCTGTGTTGGGGTTACTGGAAATACCACGGATACGTACGTATTGATCTATCAGCTACTGATTGTTGACCAGCCTAAACCGAGTTATTATTAGCACAATGGAATTATTGCTACAGCTTGCAGAACAAAACTTGGGTATTTATGGAATTATTACTTTCTTGCAAATTTGAGAGCATTTTGGGCAGCAAAGATGCTTCAAAACAAGCGTGTTAAGTTAATTGGTTAATTTACATTGCCCATAGGAGCAAGTGTGTCTGTGTGGCCCAGGCCCCCCTTGTAAGGGAAATCATTGATCTCTCTGGTTAATAAATACAGCTTTAATTACTGCAAAAAAAAGAAGAAAAAAAGGGATGTTGCAGTTGGTTTAACATTATTTATTTGAACAAAATTAGCTAAAGGAGAATCTGGAACACTGGAGACAGTGGCAGTAGTCTCATTTTGTTATAGAACTGGTACAAATCCATAAAATACCAGCGTTACAGCATCCAACAGCGATGCCAAGCAACCTGTCAGCAGTGATATGCAGCTTAAAGATCGGTATACATCAACACGTATACCCCAAAACAGAAAGAGTCATGCTCATAGATGCTTCATTTATCCTGACACCAGATTTGTAAACAACCCAACATCAAACTGTCAATTACCCCAACAGAGACTGATGTCTATAACACTTTTGGAAGAGTGGTATACATCACAACACAGCACCATTTACCACTTGATGTAAACCCAAACACATAAAGAGACTTGCCATATGCCAGCTTTGGATGTCAGTGCTATTGCTCGCCTCTACTTCCATTCTCTTTCTTTTCCCCTTTTTTTAAAAAAAAAACAACTTTGGTCCTTCTCAAAGCCGAAGGCTCTTAAAACAACTGAAGACTCTTAAAACAGTGTTTGTCAGTCCTGATTCTCATGACTGTCCTGCATGTTTTATGCCAGATTCACACTGTAGCCTATGAGTTTTACAGTCTTAATAGATTAATTCAAGTCACATTACACAATGTGAAATCAGTAGATAATTCATTTACAGCATGTCACACTGTGTGACTGATATCTGAGTGTATTTCAAGCTCTAAACATGGTTTTATTGGAGGTTATTGGCCTCATTTCATCACCATGTCATTAGCAGGTTGCTACTAATGTGCTAATCCACCGATGACGCCAAGGTTAGCATTGCAATAATGGTGTTGGTGTGCTCTGAAAAAAATAAAATCAAGAAAAATAAGTGCATTTCTTCTTTTGTTGTGTTGCCATATTTATTCCTTTGCTGTGAAGTACGCTAATGTTTACGCGATTTCATGGTGCATTCATATTGGTTACTTAGATGATCGTAGAGGCAGTGACAGGATGTCACACTCGGACAATTCCTCCATATTTCTGACACTGCTGATATCCGTCGCAGCCCGTCTTTGGTGGCATGGCGGTTCTCTCTTTCATCTTTGCTCCTGTTTCATTATGAGATCTAACACCAGTCATTTCTGAGCTATGTGGCTCATTTTTTCTATGATTGCACATCTTTCATCTAAGATGGCCTACATCGTGCCATATGAACCCAACATTAGATGTCCCCCTGCTCCACAACACCTGGCTCAAATTAAGTGGGTCATTGACAGACCTGAACAGACCTTGATGCCAAGTGAATGAGGTGATCCATTCATTTGAATGAGCTATGTTGACAGAACATGGGGGGTAGGAGTATTTGAGGACCAGGATTATATGCTCTATAACAGTGTTTTTCAACTGATTTTGTATGAAGCTGCTGACTTCACTGAGTCAGAAGACCAGAAAATATAATGACTTACTTCTCAGTATTTGGAGTGACTTTGATGACACGTTATCCCTTCACTGTACGAGATTAACAATGTTGGTTTCATACAGAACTGTTAGACTGCAGCCCCCTGCCTTCCATATCCAGCACACACAAAAAATAGATTCTTTCCTTTATGTGTTGCAACAAGAAGCACAATGCTCTTCCATTAGTATTTGCCAGGTTATAAGAGGTACATCAATTGATGCAACGCCTCCACATGATGATGTTATTTGTTTATCATCTGAGATAATGCAGATGTAGGGGGCTTCAAAGGCCACTTGTGTTGCTGCAGTTGCTTTCTCTAAAGCAGAACCGACTTCAGTGTGTCTGCTTTCTCGCTCTCATTCTTCTGTATTGCTCTTCTTTGAGTGATGTGAGTGCTGGTCCATGATATGAAATGCAAACAGGGATTTTGCCTTGTTCTTGTCTGATGTTGTTCTGCATTTGAGAGTTTATGTGTGTAAATAATGCCTCTGATCTGCATCTATGTGCTCCCTTCATGTTCATCCCAGCCTTTCAGTTGGTTGTGCTTGTCTTATTAAATAAAGATCAAGGAAGACAAATGAATGCTGGTGAATAATGCTGTCATGTTGTTTCTTTTACAATCACTTGAGTTCTCAATCAGAAAACAGGTCTATGACGGATTATTAGTACCATCTTCAAACAAAAATAAATTACGGTCGGGTGTGGATGTAACATTCTCGGAATAAAGTCCTAAAATCTGACTTGATCTTATACTTTATGGTAAAGGAAGTCAATCTCGGCAAACACAAAGAGATAAAACAGTTTGAAACATAGCTGCATCATTCACTGGGGCGTCTTCTGAAAGAACAATGGAAATATTGTGATTTTAGGCCAAAATCAAGCAGATTTTGTGATGGCCAAATCCAACTACAAAGGATAATTTGATCATGTTCTTCAATGTTTACACAGTGTTAGAAAGAACCAAATTATTGCATCAGTCCAACTGAAATCAAAACCTTAACATTACCCAAGAATCTAGGTATAAAGCCGACAAACTTCAGTCAGTCTAGCTACCTCCCTTCAAGCTCAGTAATTACACTCGAAAGTTTTGGGGAGCCAGTTAGATCACTCTATTCTTGAAGAGCATCTCTAGAAGAACGTGATGACGAGAGAGCTGAGGCATGGTCGTCTGGATGGCAAACAAATAAGATGGCTAAAGCGGAGAAACTGCGGTCGTTTAAACTGTCATCAGCACTTAAAGACTTCTGTCTGATACTTGTGTCAGGCGGAACTTCTAGTTTCCAAAGTCTGCATTTCTGTATCTAAAGTGATAGCTGTATATCTAAGGTGTGAATTTCTGAGTGTAGAAGCGCAAACTTCTGAGTTCCTCTGAAAATCTGTCATTCTGAGAAAGTTTTCAGTCTCTCTAAAGTTTCTAAAGTCAGAAACTTTCAAGAAAACACTTTCCAATCACAACACACATTTGAGTCATTTTCCCTGCGCTCAATGGTATTTATATTTATACTATTCAGCTGAATTAAGCAACAAGAGAATTTACTATTATTGTATATATCATATATATTATCGTCAGCAACCAAATGCTGAGGATGCAGCTATGTTTCAAATTGTTTTAGCTCTTCATATTTCTGTGAATGCAAAGATTCAGCCCTGTGGTAGTTACTGTAGGTCATGTGATAACTACTGTAATTTCTCCCTCGCCACCCCTTATCCTGCCACAGCCTGGTGTATTTGATTATTTTCAAATTATGTTCAAATTCCAGTATGTCTCATATTCTCACGACAAGTGAGCTCCAAACTGCTACCTGTATAACTTATTTCTGCTCCATGAAGGCAACTGCCAGGAAGCAAAAAGCCATGATTGCGTAGCATTACGGGAAATGTGGGTCGGGCGAGAAATCTGGTCATTTTAGCACAGTGTGAGCAACCTGAACATCTGCCACAAACATGAGAGGTTGGTGTCTAGGTGGAGAGGCAATGCCACATAAGATTGTGCTCTTTAGCACCCTCTCTGGTTCAGAAGTGCAATTGTTCATTACCATTTTTATATAAATACTGTTGCCTCATCTCCTGGCTACTTTTATGAATAAACTATGAACCAGTGAGCAAACAAAGAACTTTAGCAATACAGTCTAATATCAACCAAATTCAAAGGCACATCAAAAAAATAAACATCTCATGGCAGAAGTGCTAGCATGCTATCTGAGCCGGAGCCCTCCGGTCTCTTATTCCAGTCCAGTATTGACTCGTGTACGGGATCTTGCTGTCTTTTTTTCTTGACTCTTCTGACAAAATCCTCTTCTCTTTCTTCGCTGCCTCTGCCATGATGTCTGTTGTGATCATGTACGTTAGACGGCTTCATCTTATAGTTAGCGTCTGGCCACGGTTGCCATGTTGGGTGGTTATAAGCGAGTTTGAGTTGCTTGTATTGGTATGTATTGGTAGTTTGCTAGTCTGTTTTAGTTGTGGACGTATTTCACGTTTCCACATTTGTAGTTTGACACACATCAATGATGAAGTGAGATGTGGAGAAGCGGCTTGTTCAATTGCGGAAACTGGTAGTGTGACCTGGTTGCCAGGTCTGGTTCCATCTTACACAGTCCTAATACAGTATAGCAGCAGGGACCCAGGCTGAGGAATAAGTGCAATTTGTTATAAGTCGAACTAACACTAAAATGATTTTAGAAACGTTTTTGGGGGGCATTTCAAGTTACGTTGTGCTGCTTTAATATTGACGGCAAACCACATAAAAGAATGAAATAATAATGTAAAAAGAAGCTAACATTGAAGTCTTACCTCTAAGATCTTGCATCGCTCAGAGTCGCATTTGATGTCTTCGCACGGATGAAACATGCCCAGAGTCACACAGTTCAGCAGGATCACCAACATGGACGCCCGCTCGAACCACGTACAGGAACGAGTTAAGGAATACAACACAGAGAGGTGACAACACAAAGCACTGACAACTCAACAGCAAAATGAAAAAAAAAAAAAACAAGTGCATTTTCTCCAGTGACCTCATTATCCCCTGCTCATCTGACAAAATGATGCATGTTTATCTTTTCCAGTCCAATTCACCATCAAAAACTGTGTTTGAGAGCCATGGAGGAATTTAGGTAATGGGAAAGCCCACCTGCGGCTGTCATTGCTCCCACTTCACACTGTTAAGCAAAGATCTGTTAGCGAGGCGTGCTGGTAAACGTTCAGACTGTTGGCGAGGGAGCTGGATAGGCACTTTAAAGAGATTGTGTCAGGAAAGCAGAGGCAACGCTGCGAAAATGGGAGAACAAGGCGAGTCAGAGGCTGTGAAAACATCTTGCAAGCTCATGAATTTTACTGACTGAGGGGTCGAAGTGGACAGTCCTGATGTAGTTGGGCTGAACCCCAGCCTGAGCAATGTGACACGAATGATAATCAATGGTGAAAATAAGCAGATAAGGCTCATGCAGTTCTGCTTGCATACACCCCCCTCCCATTCCCACCCATATATGTTTGTTTGCTGCTGCCACTTCAGTCAGCACCTGCAGGCTGGCTAACAAAGTTAGACAAAACAGATGGTTTGTCATCCCGATGTGTGAAAGGTAAGCTGAATGGAAAACAGCACTCTTCATGTGTGAAAGTTTGAGAGTGTGAATGTGAGCGCGTATGCTGGCGTAACAAACGACCGGCCCGACTTTTATCACATTAATCGCCACATGTTCATTTGTCTTGCAGACCTGCTGTGAAGCCGGGTCAGCATACTCTCCACAACCCCCCCCCGCCCCCGGCCACGCTTTTCTGCTTTCCTGTTTGGTGTTGGCCAGCCATATCAATTCAGTCTGTAAAAATTCTCTCTCACTTTCACAACCGTCTCCAGTGGTGCAGAATGTAGATTCGCAGAGAGCTTGTGATGAGCATCCAAAACCCACTATTCGAAACCAAGCGTCAACATCCACACTTCCAGGTTGAAGTGAACCCAGGAAGTAACAACTGGTCCCCTCAGTGCTGCCTCCAAAACACTGATAACTGTACTAAAATGCCCAACTTTGCAGAGTTTTACATGACAATTGTACAGGGAGTTTTTTCATACCTTATCAGGTAAAGTTATATAGCAATAAAATTCATGGTAGTTAACCAATCACATGCTCGGACACCATTTCATTGACAGCTAGTCATTAGCTATCATCATTTTAGCGACTTGTTAATATATTTATTTCTGAGCTGTGAAGAAAAACCTCAGGGAGCGTAGTCATAGTCAGAAGTTTAGCTAAACAGCCTTGCTTACAGAGCATCAGCTACAAGTAGTGGTCATTTCTGATGTTGCCACCCAACATTCAACAGGAATTCGCTGTGGACATCCGTCAGCAGCTCTGCAGCTCCTCCAGTGGTGCTCGGCTGAAGGAGCCGAGAGCCGCAGCTGATCATTCAATGACCCTTCCAAGCTGGGAACGGCATTCACTCATCCCGTGACCCGGGGTCTTGCCCGACTGCAACACATGTATGTGGAGTATAGACGACCAATGACCTTTTGCATCATGGCATCATGACATAATACGAGGACAAAGACACTTCAAAGGAGCTTGAGAAAGATCAACTTGTCATAACTCAGCATGTGTCAGCCAATCAAAATGTGATGAAACAGCCAGTAGTAGTGAAAGAAACCATATATGTGTTGTATAATTTAATTGGCTGTTTATTGGTATTACAGAGGCACATCACAAACCCACCATCAAGTTAAACATGAAACCCAAAAACCCTGCAGATAAAAGTCAGGCGCTTTGGAGAAACTCTTATGAATTACACAATGTAAGTGATAAATGAGCTTAAGAATTAGATGTTTTACTCTTTTGACTGGATTCAAAGTTTGATGACTCCATCAGAACAGGGTGTGAACATTGACTTTCTGCAAAACAGTGATTCTCTGTTTCTGGGATATTAAATATTAAGGTTCCATATGTTATTAATCCACTGTTCATGTTGTATGGTGTCTTCTAGATTCTATTGGACGAGCAAGTTACTGTTTGTAACCACCACTAAATATTGATCTTGAAGGAGGTCCCAGGGTCAAATGCCTTTTCTTTTTTCATTTTTTTGTCAGTAGTGAGCAGCTCAATAGAGTTTCATGTCAAAAAACAGAAACCATATAACTAGAGTGCATAATGGTAAAGTATTTTGATTAACCAAGACAAAAATATTGACTTTTTGACCATCTAGGAAAGCATTATTTGTGGCCTTAATCATCAAGACCAAACTGCTCAATAAAGCATGGTAGTAGTAGAATAATGGTGTGGGAGGGTGTATCATGTGCATGGGAAAATAGAATGAGAGAGTAATGGATCGTTATAAATATAGGCTGGAGAGAGGAAAACCTGCTTCAGTCCTCCATAAAACTGAGATGGGACAGAGGTTCATCTTTCAACATGAAGAAAGCTCTCTGACAGAGCTAGAGCAGTTTTGGTTTTTATGAATGAGGACAAGTTCTAGAAGCTACTTTCATACAGAGAGCAGAGTGTGAAGATCCAGAGGAGATTCCCTCTTTATTACGCCTCCACTCTCCAGCTGTGCATTCACAGTGATCCAGTGAAGGTGCAGTGTTGTACGGTTTAGAGACTCTGGCACTGAAGATAAGACAGTAAGCAGAGTTGGAGGTCGCAGAGGTTAAAATATTGGAGTTGGAGTCTCTGAGAGTGACGAGGATGGATAGAATCAGGAATGAGAACATCAGAGGGACAGGATGTGTTAGATATTTTGGAGAGAAAGTCAAAGGAACCAGACTGAGAAGGTTTGGACATGTGCAGAGGATGGATAGTGAATATATCGGTAGAAGGATGGTGAGGCTGGAGGCGAAGAGGAAGACCAAAGAGTAGATTAATGGATGTATTGAAAGAAGGCATAAAGTTAGCTAATGTAAGAGAAGAGGATGCAGAGGACAGGGTTAGATGGTGAATGATTCACTGTGGCAGCCAGTGAAGAGAACATCCAAAAGGAAAAGAAGAAGTGCATGATTATGGCGTTCCACAATCTGAAGGAACGCTACCTCTGCTCCGCTGTCCATTGTTAGCTACGAGATCCTAAAACGTCTCTGGTCACTAATTGCTTCAGTCAGATGGGTGGTGGCTCCTCCAGGGTGCCAATCACAACAACAGGCTTTCCCGTTAGAACCAAAGTTAGTGATAAAGTTCATAACGGGGCGAGTCCAGACAGTCGATTTCACCTGCTGCAGCCACACCTGTCGCACCTTTCTGGATTACCCATTCACACAGTACTCATTTAGCCCTTATTGTGCCTCTTATCACCTCCAAAGGTGTAACAACGGCAGGAAGAAATCTTCTGATCTGCCTTTAGGCTATTCACACACCACAGCAGGGTGGCATAAAAGCACTGCAGGGATAAAACAGACTAGTTGTGCAAATGGGACGTTGTAGACAGATTATAAGAGACTTGCAGCTGTAAGAAAGTGAGTTTAACTGATGCATATTTAAAGTAATTCTATTCTTTTGTCTCATTTCTCCTTTGATTGCCAATATAAAACGTACTCTGTACCTGATGGAAGTCCTAATACTTCACCGAGGAGAAATATTGAATGTTAGATGTGGGATAGAGAGGCACTGAGAGTCTGTGGCCAGAGGGAACCTCAGATGTATCCGCTGGATAATGACGGCAACATCTGGAAGGCAGAGCTTGATTGTGTCACACACAGGAAGATGCACAGAAAGTTCTGGGAGTCCAAAGGGACTCAATTAAAAAAGATCAGTCAGTACAGAGTGTAGGATCATTAAACAGGAAATAAAAACTCACATGGGCCTCCACTTTATGTTAAAAAAAAAAAAAAAGCTGGCACCAAAAGTTAAAAGTTGAGCAAACTGCTGTTGACACACAGTGGTAGTTCTGGTAAATGTTTGCAGTGAAGGATGGGAGAGGTGGGGCTAATTAAAAATAATGGGCTGCTTAGGTTGTCCATGTAGGCTGTATAAGCAAAATGGTGTCTGCAGTTAAATACAACTTCATCTCATTATTCAAACACATCAAAATCTGTATTGGTCATCTGCATTAAGACTTCCCACAACCCAACCTGACAGCATCCCGTACCTTCATGGTAGTTGAGATTATCTCATCAGTGAGTGTTTTTAAGGTTCCGTATTCTTCACCAATATGGTGAAGAGACAGTAGAAACCTATTATAAAATATAATTTCTGCTGAACAAGAACAAGGTAGAAGAATAAAAGTTGCAATTCACAGTAAGAGACAAAAAATGTTTGTGTAAGTCCATGGTCGGCCCAAGACCTCAGTCTTCAAATCAATAGAAATAGTTAGATGTATGTTTTAGCGTTGTATTCTGCACAAGTCTACCTAGTGAGCTGCACATATAAATACTGATACTGAGTTTAATTAGATGTTGGTGAGTGGCTCAGTGAAGTCTGCAGGAAAATCAATAGATGCATCAATATTTACAGAGCATCCGGAAAGTAGTCACAGCACTTCATTTTGTCCATATTTCATGTTGCAGCTTTATTCCAAAATAGATTTAACTCATTTTTCCCTGAAAACTCTACAGACATAATGATCTGATCTCAGCTGCATCCTGTTTCCACTGATCATCCTTGAGATGTTTCTCCAGCTTAACTGGAGTCCACCTGTGGTAAATTTGGTGGATGAAACATGTTTTGGAAAGGCTCACACCTGTCGATATCAGTGCAGGTCAGAGCACAAACCAAACATGCAGTCAAAAGAACTGTCTGTAGATCTCAGACAGGACTGTCTAAAGGCACAAATCTGGGGGAGGGTGCAGAAACATCTCTGCTGCTTTGAAGGCCCCAGTGAGCACAGAGGCCTCCATATCCATAAATGGAAGAAGTTTGGAACCTCAAAAAGTCTTCCAAGAGATGACTGGCCATCTAAACTGAGTGACTGGGGGAGAAGGGCCTTAGTCAGGGAGGTGACCAAGAACCCAATGGTCACTCTGTCAGAACTCTAGTGTTCTTCTGTGAACAGAGGACAACCTGCAAGAAGGACAACCATCTCTGCAGCTAATCCACTAATCAGGCCTGTCTGGTAGAGTGGACAGAAGGAAGCCACTCCTAAAGGACACATGGCAGCCCTCCTGGAGTTTTCCAAAAGGCACCTGAAGGACTTTCAGACCACGATAAATAAAACTCTCTGGTCTGATGAGACAAAGACTGAGGGTTCATCTTTGGAGGAAACCAGGCACCGCTCATCACGTGGCCAGTACCATCCTTACAGTGAAGCATGGTGGTGGCAGCATCATGCTGTGAGGATGTTTTTCAGCGGCAGGTACTGAGAGACTAGTCAGGATAGAGGGAAAGATGAATGCAGCAATGACGGAGACATCCTGGATGAAAACCTGGTCCAGAGCGCTCTGGACCTCAGACTGGGGCGACGGTTCATCTTTCAGCAGGAGAATGACCCCAAGCACATGAACATTGAAAAGTTTCTTTAAAGCCACGCTTTGTCACATTTAGTAAATTTCTTCACTCCATTTGCTGGTCCATCGTCTTGTGAGGACACCATTAAAAAATTAAAAAAAAAAAGGTTTTCATTTACCAGGGTTTCTGTGGGTTTCACCAAATCAAATTTAAGACTTTTTAAAGACTATTCAGAATGAAATTCAAGACTTATACAATGATGTCACCATTCCCAGTCAATCTCTTCCTTAAGTACTAAGCAGTAGGCTTCAAATAGCTGTGTGCAGCTGGCTTTAATCAAGCCCTAAATTCTGTTTTTTCACTAAACTTGCACTTCCTAATAGCTAAAAACCAAATCCATTTTACATCTGTGGTAGAATCTGAGAGGGAGCCACACTAACACCAGAAAGGTCATTGGATGTTGTGTGCTGGTTTCATTTGTCGTCCTAATACAGTTAATTACTCTGGACTAGCGAAAGAAAGAACTATGACAACACGGAATATCAGAATGTTTAAAAAGTGCAGTGGGAGCATTGAAATGAGAATTATAGCAGTAGTGTTACACAGACATTGGAAAATTAAGATGCGTTTATAATTATTTAATCATTTAGAACAGGGACAGTGCACAGTAATAAACATTTATATGTAAATGTGCCAGATTGTAGCCATCTGTAGTCCCTGGCAGGTTGATGGGATATGTACGTCACAAAGATAGATGTAAAAAAAAAAAAAAAAAGATCAGATAACTACAACAGGTAATAAAAAGACTAAACAGACTTATAATTACAGCAGTAAAAAGACCTACAACAGACTTCTTACGGCCTGAACTTTGCCCTTTTTAAGACCCTGCAGAAACCATGTAGACTGCACTGGCTCCATTAAGTGGAAAGAAACAGAAGTGGGGCAGTCTGCCCCCAAACCATAACGTACATTACTATAGCCAGTCACCACCAGGAGGAGGGTTCATGACTGTGCAGATAAAGTGTGAGGAGGGAGAGAGAAGCTTTGGAGAATTCATCATAGGATGCGTTTTCTCAGGGAAGCAGGAAGAGACAGTTCTCTGGACTTTTCAATGGTTTGTTTTGAATATCAATAATTTGTCCTCTAAAAGTCACCTACCCTGTCTTTAACATGTGCCAAAAGAGAGTTAATAAGTAGAAAGGATTTTATTTCCAACTTTCCATGTTTATGAAAAGTATGACATGTTGTTATGTGCAAGTCAAAACTTTAAAAAAATTCTTTGAAATGTCTACTCAGTTTCATAATTATCTTCTTCCAATTAGCCTGCTAATTTAATTTTCATAATATTATTTCATTTTAATAACTTTAAATAGTTCAGGGAAGTTATTAAATATTAGAATAAACTTCTAATCAGTGAAATTGTGTTAATCCACATTACTAGTTCACATCATAACATTTTTGTTGTATTGTTAAATCTAATGTGCAGCAGTCACAGTCAGGTGCAGTGAGGTATGCAGAGCATACGTCTGAATGGGAGCAGATAAGTATAAAGTAACAGAAAATGACAAAAGTATTCATTTATATTTTTATTCATTTATATTTTACTGCAGCTCTCATCTCTCCAGACGTGCACAGGTAGTAAAAGATGTTGGCTCAGGCTTTGACGGTTCAGGAAACAAAGAAAAATGTTCCTTTGATTTAAGGGGATGCAAAAATCAATCCAAGTCAAAGTTTATTTCAACAAAACATTTAAAACCTCAGTTGACCAAAATGCTATCAATAAATATAAGCAAATATATCAGGGTGGAAAAAAGAAAACAAACCAAGCAAAGCAACTATATATACTAAAA
>JBAMYA010042705.1:0-39575 GCA_037176975.1 Arrhamphus sclerolepis
TTCATGCTTTACAGTATCATATGTCATCCAAAGCAGGACTGTGTGTTAAGAAGCTGGGAAAGAGGTGGGGAAGGGGGGGGGTCTGTCATTTTGCTGAAGCGTTAAAGCCTCTATAAATGTGTCGGACAAAAGAAGGCAACAAAAGAAACTACAAAAACAAGCTTTGCAGCCATATTACTGTATAAATCACACAGTTCATTTTATCAAGGAATATTTTCAGTTATTGAGTTAACAAAATGTTTTAGTCTATGAAATGTCAAACTGACATTTTACATAACAGACATCTTGACTTGTCACCAGAGATGATTACTGCATTCCTCTGGTGGGGAGGTTATGAAGGTTAACTGGGGCACAAAAGGAATCTAACCATTGCAGTAAATTTCATTATCATGTATGATTCTCATAGTGTGAAGAATCAAAATATTCACAGTGAAAAAAGTCAGTGGTCAAAGCCAAAGTGACACCTTAAGACTTTAGGATCGCATGTTCAAGTTACAGAGGAGTAACTTATTAACAGTTTATTCCTCCACTTCAAATATTAATCTAACAGTATCAGCCAAAATGAACACTAATAGTGCATCATTTGGGTTAGTCATCCACATGAATAGTAATTATTAAATTGGAAACTTGCAATTTAAGTACAAACGAGACATAATAATACAGTCAAGCATGATCGTCTGCTGGAGGAAAATATAAAAATATTGACTTGTTGTGTACGCTACAGCATGCAATTATGAGGCACTTGTTTGTTTTCCCATCTTGGTCTGGCTAATTTGCTTTCCATCTTTGTGTCATTATGAATTTACAGAACACTTTGTGTGCATCATGGAGCAGCTGGTGCGTTTCGGCTGTGCATGTCAACCCCGCTGACCAGTTAACACATGGATAAACAAGTGCTGAGGTCAAGGAGCTGAGCTTGAGGAGGCTCGACAAGCAGAAGACTCATTGGTTATGAATAAATAAGTATCTTGCAGACAAAAGAGAGGTGAAGGCGAGCTTTAAGGGATGATAATGGAGTAGATATCTATTACGTGTATAGAAAGATCAATAGTAAACAGATGCATATGAAAAGATGTGATACGATAGAAGTGAACACTCACGGGGAATTTTATTAGGCCTGTCTATAAAATGATTGCAATCCAATCCAACAGTTTGTTTCAGTCTTGGTTTGCTGTCAAAACCCCAGTCTCTGAGGAACACGTTTGTTCTACCCCCCCCCCCCTCCTCCTCCCCTCCAGGTTGTATACATGCTCTAGGAGCGACCAACTTGTTTGGCAACCTAAATGCAACTCACTGATTTTTTTCTCTTTATTTTTCAACAACATAAAGCTCTGCTGAAAGCAGATAATTGCCACATCCTGATGACGAATGTGTCATCCGTTACACAAGTTCGTGTCTGTTTATTCACTGTCCAGTTTAACAAGACGTGTTCCTGTGAACTAGCTGAAGTTGACAGCTCATCCCCTCTGAACTTACATTACTCTGGCACAAAAGCGTGCACACTTCGGGCGTTCCCGTCTAAATGAGCTTACTTTTGACTCCTCCTCCTAAAAGACTCAGCACCAGTCTCTTTTGAGTTTACATACTTAATCCTTGCCGTGTGCATGCATTTCCTGACTGAAACGTACCTGAAGCCGGAGCACAATAGTTAAACAATGCCTTCACACCGATACAGTAATTACAAACGCCATATCAAAGTACAAAGCATCTTCCTGTGCTCAGAAGTTAAATGAGAACATACCTGTAACCTGAAAGCTTGCAATGAGAGGGGGATCCTTTCACACCCCCTCCCAGCTGCTTACATCATTTCCTATTACACATATATAGAGAGGCCTTTTTTTTCCTGAGGAAATAAGTGGACCAATAAGAATGAAGGCTTAAACAGAGGGAAGGTATAAAAGGAAGAAAATGATGCAGTGGGTGGTTTTGAGAGCAACAAAGCTGCCCGAGCTGCTTTTTCCTGTGGTACAGGGTGCAGCTGCAACGAGCTACTGGTTAGTGAAAGATCAGCACAATGACAACTACGGCATTAAGACTTTACGATACTGAACTGAATGATACAATGAAAACAGACACCGAACACGTTAATTAAATATTTTAGTACCTACAAGTCACTCTGACTTACATGTAAATAAATCCAACCCACTGATAAGTTTGTAACTATGTTGATCAATATTGTGACCTGTAACTCCACCCAAAGTCTCCAAACCAGCTTAGCTAAAAACCATCAGGAACCATAAATGTATTAAATGTAAGAGAAAGCTGTCAAGTACCTAATCTGAGGACTTGTGTAGTGTCCTGACCTCACTTGCCACTCCCACCTTGGAAAGTGCCGTTTACCACCTAAACAACTTTAACATTTTTTTATTTTTTTTTGACCTTTGTCAACAGTTTATATCACCTCTTGTTCATGTTGTCTCCTGCCATCTTCTTTATTTAGACTATTTTGGCCAATGGTTAAAGCTGTTGCATCATTACCTCCCTCCTCTCCCCTAAGGTCTTCTACAATAACCGGTTGTGAAAGGCTCAGAGGCATGAGGAGGTGTTAGGCCTTTTTAAAAGAAACATAAATACCCTCTCTCTTTTCCCTTTTTCATATACACATAAATCAGAACTGTCTGTAGCTGAGAAGAAATTCTGCAGCTTGTGTGTGTGTGATTTTGGAGCTGAGGGAGACTGAAAAGGAGGAATCCTCTTATTGCAGCCCACACTCTCTTCACTGTTGCTTCTAAGCCTGTGATGCATCTTCTTCTCGCCGATTCTCTGTTCCTGCAACAAGCATGCTTCAGGGAACTATGAGTAACCATTTTTACATGTTTTTTTTTCCTTTTTCTCCCCCACTTCTTTCTCTCCATTCGTTTAAGTGTTTGTCACAAACACATAATACTGTGTTAAGTCTGAAAGACCACTTTTAATACAAATGAGCTTCATTCTTAAGATCTGAATCAGACCTTAAGAGGAAATTGCTTTCAAGGATAACTACGAAATAATATCTGGGATTCATCATTGTTGCATTTGGATGTCCAGAATTTGGAGCAGACGCAAATAGGCAAGGCTGAGACGGCAGTGATTTTCATTGCTAAATTTGGTGGCATATTTCATGAACCCGCTGGCATGGATGCTTCCGTGATGCTGGATGACAGCACAGCCTGCATAATCTTCCAGCTCCGTGACCTGCTGTGCTTCATTGTCAAAAACCATTAAAAGCCTTCAGACACTAGCGGACATGGCTACTTGTGTCTCAAGGCTGGACTTAATTTCAATGTATCCAAAGGCATGTAAAATAAATAAATAAAAAATAAAATGCACCTTTCAGTTATAAGATTTAAGATACAAGATTGTCTGGGTATAATTATTCTTATAGTTTTTAGTTTCATTATGTTTTTTATTGTGTACTCTGCTTTTATCTGCATGGTGACCTTGAGTGTCATGAAGGACATGTATAAATAAAATTATTGCAATTATTATTATTATTATGAACATCACATAATTCTATAACTTATAGAACCACCTTTAGTGGCCCAAATAATTTTCTGTATGACATTACCAGCCTTGAGGAGTTTTAGTCCACTGTTCCTGATAACGATGCTTCACTTTATTGAAGTTTTTGGCCATTTTATTTATGTAACGCTCTCTTCAGGTCCTGCTGCAAAATTTCAGGGGAGCTGAGGACTGTGACTCTGACTGATCCATTTAAACACTAATCCTTTTCTTGTAGTTTTGCCATTTTCTTAGGAGACTGCCCTGTTGCATGACCCAACATCAGCCAAGCTTTAGCTGTTGGACAAACGGCCTCACATTTGACCCTTACAGAAGTGTCCAATGTCAACTCAGTGACTGCAAGACGCAGAGGTCTGTAACTGCAACTCAAGCCAAGAACAGCCATTTATGCCAATATGCTGCATCTGGTATTCCTAAACATGGCACCAGGCATTATAGCCAAACATCTCTGTGCTCTTGTTCTCCTAAATGACTAAATGCAGCTTCACAGACATAAATAATCTTTTTTCTTATTTTTAAAGAGAAAAGGCTTTCTCCTAGCAACTGTTCTAAACAAGCCAGTCTTTTTCTGAACGTCTTATCTAATTGTTAATTTAAGTTTAACATTCCACAAGCTCAGTGAGATTTGTAGACTCTGAAACATAATTCCATTGTTTTTTTCTCCCATCCCCATGTGAGCAGTGGAGAGAAACAGAGTTGAACTCACTGAGATTTTAAACTGTCTTGAACGTTAACCACTTACGAATAATCTTTTTCACTATAGATTGATGTACTCCAAATGTCTCAGAAGTGGCCTTACCAACTCTTACACCAGAGTCCCACAGAATGCAAAAAAGCACCGCGGTATGGTTTTGTATGATGTATGTCACGATGTGTTGTTCCTTCTAAAAAATGATTAATTTTTGAAGTATGAGTGGTGTCAAAATGTGTTTTTTTCAAACTTAGACTGACCCTTTCCTCAAAACTCTTTTAGAAACCCACTTAATTCTTTATACAGAGCCTCCAGGGGTTAATGTAGCGTTGATGTACGAGTCACTGGTGGAATGTTAACTTAACCAAATTCTCATGTCTGACCTCCTGCTAACTTGATGTGCTGTGTGTAAATTAATGTGGTTTATCAGTGGCCAAGCCGAAATATGCTCCACACATATATTTGGAGAAGCACCACAGGGGTTTGCATCTGCTGCAGGGCACCTCTGGTGCATCTACATATCCTTGACTGGAATGGCTGTTATGTCGCTTCTGTTTCAAATCTTGTGGGGCTTGAGCTTTAAAGATTAAACAACAGCAATTATTGCTTCTCTGTGGTCATTACTGATGTCTTTTCTCCTTGGCGTTCTGTTACTACACACATTGATGTTCAGAATAGCATACTGCAAAACCTTTGCTTTTATAGTTGTGCACACACCTGCTGATGATCAGTTAATAAAATGCATTTGATTACCAGCAGCTGGCTACTGCATAGCCTTTGTTTTTCCAATGCCTCTGCATTTTTCAGTTTGTTAGAAAAAATAAATAAAAATTGTATAATGTGTCATCTATTGTTCAAAGGCTGTATTACTTCATTTAAAAGGTCTAGTAAGGGCAATAAGGCATTGCTGGCAAAGCAGTTAAAGACAATCAGTCAATTAGGCCACAAACAACAACATTCAAGCTACATTAAAAGCCTTTCTGTGAAGTCCTGACAGTTTCAGCTTCTTCCTGCTCGTAGTTATTGGGTACGTGGTAAATATTCAATCGAAATACAGGAAGACCATGAACAGACTAATAAAAGAAAACGCTGCATCAAACGTAAACTGTTCAGATTTTACCTAATAAAGCCAAATCTAACTAACATTAAGCTGTGCTCACAAACAAAAGTGCACATAAACAGAAATGACTCAAATATTAACAAGTACGCACCCAAATTCACACACCCTTAACTGCACACTCTGGCGCACAGTTTACCTCTTTAAACATGTTAGTATTTTCTATTGAAATTCCAAATTTGGGAACAACAAAAATGAATAACCTGCCAATCATCACTGTTAGTTTTAGTAAACACATCAGACAGCTGGTCTGTTTCTAACCAGCTAGGTATTTTTCCCCCCACTGACAACTACGTTTAAACAGCGGACAAACTCCTTCTGAACACACTTGTCGATCAGTGGAAAAAAAACATCACCACTCTCAGTCATTCAGTTAAACGTCTATCTTCGGTGTTATCAGCCGGAGAGTAAATCGATCCCTGTCTCGGTTGGAGCTGTCAGTCACGGCAGCTCCAGATTAGCCCGTTAGCTCGCTCGGCTAAGGCGCGACACCAAGTCAACTGAGGGGACTTAATGTTTACTTACTGGCATGCTATCTGTCACTTTCTTAGTATCGCCGCCCTCTTGCCTTGCGATGAAACGAGAGCACGGTTATCGCAGAGCTACTCCATATATCCAGTCAACAATCAAAGACCATCTGCTCCTTCCACCTTCAGTACTTTCTCCACTCAGACGACCACTAGACGAAGCATCTCAGACCCCGCTGAGTGGCAGACTTCTTACCCAATGACAGGGACTGATATCATTAGTAGCCACGCCCTCTCATTGAAACAACCAATTCAATTAGGATTTTTTGAGGCAAGCTAATAATTTCCACGATCAAGGTAGGTTGTCGCTGTCAGTCATTGCTCATTGCTCTTTGACAGTCAAGTGATGTGTCAATCTTAGAATAAGATAAGGCGATATTAAAATGTATTAACCCTTTAAATTATCTTCCAAAAGGCTTAACCATTGAAGCCCCTTCGCAAATAAATGTGCGCGCAAAAAAAAAACATTTTTTTTAAAACTTTTTAAAACAAAAGAATTGGTCCTGATCATACATATAAAAATTAGGAATTCAAAAGTAACAACAATAATAAGTTTTTTCTCATGATGTGACTCAATTTTATGAGCTAAAAACACAATAATTTATTTATTTTCTATATGCTTCATGCAAACTGGATTATTCATGGTGTGATTATTGCAGCCTGATATATGTGATAAAATAGCAGTAATATTTATTTATATGTATTATTAATTTCTGCTCAATGTCAAGTACCCTGTCAAGACCCTTTGACAGACTTTTGTGCCCATTCAAATCACTACTTTTGATCCTGCTCAAAAGTATAAAACATGCATCTTCTCATTTATCCTCTTCATTTGAGGCCTGAAGCCCTTAAGTTTGTGTTCTAGGAAATTTACTTCCTGATGACATTTTTTTTTTTACCACAGGTAGTGATTTGAATAGATTTCAGTGTGCACATTTTTGTGCATAGGGTCTTAACAATAATAGTTGTTGTTTACAACAGTCCAAAAATGGAAAATGCATTAAAAAAGAATAAAGAACATTAAAAAAATTACAACTTTGCACATATCATCAATAATATGCCTGAAAAAAAAGGATAAACTATGCTAGAAATTAAAAGCACTGGGTGCATCAAAGGGTTAATAACTTGTATTTTAATTTGCTTAAATAAAATACAGTATGATTACAGTTAAATTGAGAAAATAAGGTTTTATCATTGAACTATGTTTCAACACAAACAACTAAAGGCCACCAGGGACTTATCTAATTAAAAACATGCCTTTTCGTGATGAAAAAATTTCATTATGTAATAAAGGTTACTTACTTTTCATTAAGATGTCATCTTAATGCCATCATGTTACACTGTAAGACTCGCAGGCTACAAAACCAAAGTGTCTGCAATGGATGAGGGCGGAAGCTGATCTCAAAAACAATGTACCGATACTTCTCTGCATCTCTGTAACAATGGACTTTCCAAATTTAATTATCAAGATGGCATACGAACATGTTTGCTTTTACATGAACTGCTGTTGGTGGGTGTTGGCGGTTTTTAATCAGTTAATATGTGCAACAGGGCTTCTGTGGTTAAGCTGCAAATCTGCTCCCTCTGAATGTTTCAACAGCAAAACAATGCAAACATATTACAACCTGCCTCGAGACAGTTAGATTATGAACAAATTCTGTCCTAAATCATAAAAGATTAAACTTACCGGTCTATAGCATGAATACTGCTTCAAACATGATTGTCTGCAATAACATACATTTTTTATTTGGGTTCTAGGATTAAGAACATTTTTAATTGTGTACAATTTCTAGAGGATTTAAGAGAGAGGGAGCAATATGACACAAGTAGAATAGGAAAGTGGGATTGCAGCGCCACCTTCTGCTAGATGGTAAAATTACAAGTGATAAAGAAAATTTAAGCTTTAAAAATGAACATGAACAGCTTACTGAGCAGCCCAATGTGGAAAAAGGAGCGTGGGGAGGGGGAGGGTTCCCTGGTTTTAGTATGTAAATAACGAAATATCCTACATAGAAAACAGATGGTAAAGAAACAAGAAAAAGCAAGCCAAAAACAAGCAGTCAAATTAACAAGATGAGACACATACTGTTCTTAAACAGTGAGAAAACCAACAATAACAAAAGCAACAAACTACTAAATAGGATGCAAAACAACCAATGTTGAATAGAACAGATGCTAAATGGTTGAAAAATAAGACAAAAAAGGAGGTAATGGGACAAAACCTGGAAATGTTCTATTAAAGACTTTTGGAAAGGGATTTACAATTCAAGAACAGGACATCCCTCATGACTTCAAGACTTTGTACTTTGGATGTAAACATCGGGGCTGACTTAAAAGAGACAAATACCTAATGAACATAATGCTAGTGGCCAGACACTTACCAGGAGATGGTTGTTACCAGAATGTCCTACATTAAACTCCTGGATGGACATTGTCACAGAAATGTATAGGATGGGACAGATAACATCCCATGTCAATCAACAAATGACAACAATTAATTTTTTATTTATTTTTTATTCTTATTTTCTTCCGCTTTTTGTATAATTTTTTTTAATATGTTCTGAATTTGAGAATTCTCTATACATATGTCAGATTCTAAACATTAATTAACTTCATTTTTTTTTTTTTTTTTTTAAAAAAGAGAGACGGACAAAAGACCAAACAGTTTTGACATAAAACGACCAGATCCAGTCCATCAACACGTGGTTACAAAATTACAATGGAGAAATTACCAAAGTGTGACAGACTAAAAGGGAAAAAAATAAAAAAATAAAGATCATGCTGTGATATTTTGACCATGTGCATGTTAGAAACTGTTAGTGAGCCTGTGACTGGCAGGTTTTCCAGGAACAAGAACAAGGCTCACACCTTATGTTTACGTCCCTTTTCTGCTTTAAAAAGCAAGCTGGCTACAAGGCAGCATCTTCTAAACCCACACTTCCTAAAATGTGTGCACAACTCGTGAATATTCAGTCCTCTGCACATTCTGTAATTTTACTAGTCGCTTATAACTACAGATGAGCCCCTGCTATCTGTGCAGCCTCAATGAGAACGTCACCAGCCTGTTGCCTGTATCCCTGTGACAACTCCTTTGCCCTCTTGACTTCCCTCATGTTCTCCTCCAGGTTCTCATTCAGTCTTCCCTGGTCTTGGTAAGTTTCTGCAGACCGCTTCACTTGCTCAGCCATTTGATCCTGGCTCCGGAGAAGCCACCCAATTAACTCTTGAAGTGTGGTGCCCTTTGAGACGGTGGCTTTAGAGCTCTCAGAAATGCCCTTGATTTCAGTCTGAGCCAACAGCAGAGTTGGCGGCATGGGTCGCTCCATATTTTCACTCTTCAGACCCACAGAAACCACATCAAGTGAGAAATCGTAGCCTTTCATCTTCAGAGAAACCCTGTATATTGCCTCTGGAGGTAGAGAGAAATGGAGACAATGGCACAATAAACACACAGAGACCTCCCAAAAAATGAGACATCTGCTGCAACACTACCTGTAATGGCATTATCTATTTTATTCTTTTCACTCACCATGCTCATCTCTGATATTCCTGACACACTGAGTAAAAGACAAGGTATTGATGCTTGCACAGCCACAGCTCCTTTGGAGGTTTCTGATGTGTCGGACCACGAGCTCATAGTGCTCTTGCTGCTCGTTGAAGGTCTCTGCCATGTCACGAAACCTCCGATCCAGCTCTGGCACATTCACCCGCCTCATCAACAGCCTTCCCGTCCGCCTCATGGTCTGTGCATCTGAGTATCACACAACAAGAGATGGACACACAGAGAGTAATAAAAACACTGAAGACCACAATTCATCAAATATTTTAGTTTTGAGTTTGGAAGGAGGAGATAATGGGTCACCACAGTATCCTGGACGGGCCTGCCTTACTGATACAGGTTCATTCACCTCAGAAATGGATTTGGGACGCAAGAGGGGCCGCCTCTGAAACAGCAGAGTTGCTTTCTTTACAACTTTATTTTACATAGCATAAAATAGATATAAAGGACTAAACAAACACACTTGTTATTACGTAATAATTTTTGTCATACTTTTCTTATTTAATTCCACACTTCTCATCCCTGTCATAGGTTTAAAAATCTCATTGTAAAGTTTTGCCAACTCTCTCCACTGACATAAAGCACATGTTTTACATCAGGTAAAGCTGTTGGACACAAGACATGTCTCATGCAAAAAACAAACAAAAAGAAGAAGAAAAAAAAACGCCTACAGCGAATCAGGAACATCATGCTCAGGAAGATTTAGTCCAGTAAAACCTGTGCAGGGGTAAATAAATACCTCGTTGCTGGAGTTATCTCCGGAGAAGCAGCAACAGCAGAGAAAACGGAGCATTTTCCGCGGCTCTGGAGGTTTGTATTCAGGTCAATTATTCCGGACAATACATCTGTAATCAGCATTCCGCGTGACGTCACCATCATGAGACTCTTGGAAAAAAATCTTCCTGGTTGTGAATTTTTTTTTTTTTTTTTTTTTTTTTACAGGTGTACCTGCAGGTGAGCTGTGGGGCTGACGCACACAAAAACAGCGCTCTTCCCATTAACTAACCTTTGATAAGATATTTACGTCCGAATAAGAGGCTTTATGTCAACTCACGCAATGTTGCAAGTTCTTTTTAATTTTGGGGGGAAAGTGCAAAACATATTTTCTAAGAAATGGGAAACCGTTTACAAAGCCCTAATGAAGCTTGGGGTACATGTGTTTAAACTTTCAACCATTGAGATTCTAGAAAAAAGAAAAGAAAAGAAAAAAAAGCTTGTCTGTATTCCTTCAAACAACTGCTTTGTTGGTTCTGGTTCTGGACCAGGGTCGCTTGCAAGCAGCGGAACCCAAACTGGACTTGAAGGGAGCGCTATTGAGATATCACTGCAACACTTGAAGAAGAAGGTCGTGTTGCCAGCTTGGATGGGTTTCCGCCTAAATGGGAACGTTTTTGAACGCTTTTGGCAAGAAAATACATGCGGTAAAGTTTGGGCCGCTTTTCACATTTCTCTCTCTCTCTCTCTCTCTCTCTCTCTCTCTCTCTCTCTCTCTCTCTCTCTCTCTCTCTCTCTCTCCACACACACACACACACACACCACACACACACACACATAAATGAAATTATTGACAAAATGTGTGGAAATTTACGCATTTAAGTAAACTGCTGTGAATTTCCTCACTTTTTCCTTTATTTTTATTTGTAATCAGAGAATCTGCTCTGCTTTTTCTTTAGCTATTTAGCGTTGTTGTGAAGCTTTATGTGCCTCTGATATGATGTGCTCTTTATTACGTAAGTAATAGCTTTATGGTTTTAACATGACTTTCTGGAGAAGTCGGATACTGTTAATCAGATCTGGCAACCCTGGAAGACAGTCATAGGCAAGCATATCCAGAAATCGTAGAAGAAGAGAGTCAGCAAGCTTAAATGAGCTTTGAAAAAAATAAAAAACAAATAGAAACTACACAGTGCTGGTATGTTTGAAAGACCAGCATCAGCTTAGGTTTTTCCCGTCAAGCCTCACTGAGAAGCTGCCGACGAGGCGGCGGCTTTTAAATGTATTATTTCCATACAATCTGCTGAGTTAGCGAGCCAACTGACATTAGCTCAGTAACAACAAAGAGACAAGAGTGGGCCACTGCAGACAGCTGTGCTCAAAGAGTTATTTAAATAGTAATAACAATAAATAAATATTTTTTCAATTAAAAAAACAAAGCCTGACATGACGGGGATGGCCTCTCCAGAGAAAGCGACAAGCACCAAGAAGAAGACAGAGAGAAAGTGTGCTACCAAAGAGGAGTACAGGCAGCTGTCCAGCATTATGGGAGTCATGAACAACCTGAGAAAACAGGTGTGTGTGTGTGTGTGTGTGTGTGTGTGTGTGTGTGTGTGTGTGTGTGTGTGTGTGTGTGTTTCAGATCGTGCTAAACAAATCAACAACATATCCTGACACCTATTCACGTCTTTTCTCTTTAGGGGACACTCTGTGATGTGACCCTGGTGGTTCAGGGCAAACACTTTCCTGCACATAGAGTCGTGCTCGCAGCTGCCAGTCACTTCTTCAGTCTCATGTTCACTAGTAGGTCAAAACACACGATAAAAAGCCCACAATGCACTTGATGCTTTGCACTATGACACCTCAGAGACCAGCTGAATTCTGAATTGAATTCTGCAGAGTACCAAACTTTGAGATCCAGTTCACAAAAAAGGATCGGTCCTGTCTATATTACTTAGGTTCTCCAAAACAATGAGCTAAAATGAAAGATACTGCTGGCATTTAATAAATTTAATGTTGTGGAAAATATGTTACAGCAAAAATTAGGGGTGCAAGATCCAATATTAGTATTGGATATTGAGCCTGCTTGTTTAAACAGCTGGATCGGGTATCAGATATTGGACTTATCTATTGATCCAATCTAGTCAGTTCAATTTTATATGTGACACTTTTTACATCATCTGTCAGCTGTTTATGTCAATCCTGATGACCCCCACTATTCATCAATGGGATTAGGTATTGCTTGATATGGTAAAACCTGAGTATCTGTATCAGAATAAAGACTGAAAACAGCATGGGTTCCACGGAGTCTTAAAAAGTCTAAAATTTAGAAAATCTAAACTTAAGGCCACAGAAAGTCTTAAATTTGGTTTTTAGGTCTTAAATAATTATAAGCAGATCACAATTTTCCAATTTCAATGTAACAGTACCTCCATAATGCTCATTTCATTGCTCTATCTAAATGTAAAATGGGTTTAGTTTTTAAACTATTCAGAATTGAATTTAGGGCTTGGTTAAAGACAGTTGCTCACAGCTAACTGAACAACCAGATTAAAATACCAAATACATAATGGCTATCCTAGAATGTACATATACCTATATCTGTGTATGCAC
Organism: Arrhamphus sclerolepis; assembly: GCA_037176975.1. Classification (NCBI taxonomy): domain Eukaryota; kingdom Metazoa; phylum Chordata; class Actinopteri; order Beloniformes; family Hemiramphidae; genus Arrhamphus; species Arrhamphus sclerolepis. The sequence goes on from JBAMYA010042705.1 coordinate 12,723, forward strand.
ACACATATATACCTATAGATAGACAGACAGACAGACAGATAAATATGAACATACATACATTGTGGTGGTTATGAATGAATGATAAATATTTTGAACTTTCCATGTTTTCTGCCTCTTTTCTTTTTTTTTTTTCTCTCTTTCAGCCAGAATGATGGAGTCAATGTCTCATGAGGTGGAGCTCAGGAGCGCTGAGCCTGAGATTATTGAGCTGTTGATTGAATTCATTTATACTGCCAGGTAAGAACGCTGACAAACATTATTAACATGAGGAATGACATTAAGTGTGGCAATACGGCACATTTTAAAATTCTGTGTGAAATACTGGCCTTATATTGCTAAAATGGTTTATATTGTGGAGCATATTTCTGTTTACAAACTCCATGTGTCTGTGTTTTTGCCAGAATCTCTGTGAACAGCAGTAATGTCCAGTCGTTGCTTGATGCAGCCAACCAGTATCAGATCGAGCCAGTGAAGAAGATGTGCGCGGAGTTCCTTAAAGGACAGATTGATGCCACAAACTGCCTGGGTAATAACAAGAATACAAATGCAGTCCTAAACCCTCTGTAATTTGTTGACTCTGCAGCTCATTGTCCTGTCCCATGCAGGTATCTCAGCCCTGGCAGATTGTATGGACTGCCCGGAGCTGAAGGCAGCAGCGGAGGACTTTTTCCAGCTCCATTTTACTGAAGTCTACAAACTTGATGAATTCTTGCAGCTTGACGTTACGCAGCTAACACATCTGCTGCACCAGGACAAACTCACTGTCCGCTTTGAGGCCCAGGTACACATCCTTTAACAATAAGCTTGACGCTACAGCTTCAGAAGATATGCAAAAGCAGATATGTTTCAGAAACAGACGTTTGGGGATGTCAGAAAGCAATATGTCCAGAAGAAATTGTTTTATGTTTAATGTGCCAGTTACTGACACGAGTAACCCCTCTTTATTAAAAAAAAAACAACAAACTTGCATTACAAACTGATGAATTTTCAACATGTCGTAGTTCCTGTAAGTGGTGTTGTCCCACATGCTTTGTTGTTGCATTTGTGTTCAGATTTATGATGCTGCGGTGCGCTGGCTGAAGTATGATGTGTGCAACAGAGAGCAGTACATGGTGGAGGTGTTGGGATGCGTACGCTTTCCTCTGGTTTCCAAGACGTTCCTCTCGAAGACTGTGCAGGCTGAGCCACTCATCCAGGACAACCCGCAGTGCCTCAAAATGGTCATCAGTGAGTAAGAAGGGAGAGCACCATATGCAGCTGTGGTCGGAGCTTTACCAACATTCATCACTGACAATTATGTCACAGCAATAGTATGTTTTCACCGGTGATGTTAAATGTTTCTTCTTCTGGGTAAGAAGACTCTGCAGATGTACATGCATAAAATAGTACACAGGTTTGAATCTTCTGAAACCAACAATGGAACAAAATTAAACTTACAAGCTCAGTTTATGATGCAGCAATAATTTTGGTAACCATCAACAAGCTTCAGTCTGTTCTGCTGATTTTTGGCAGAATTGACTGGGTTTAAGTAGAGGTTGGTTGACCCTATAACATGGTCTGTGTGTCTTTTTATAGAACCGAGGACTTTGGGAAGGCCAGTCAGAAAATATAATGATAGACTTGATTCATTCCAGCTCCAACCATCACGAGTTCTGCTCCTACTCCTCCTTCATATTTACATCCACTTTCTATGACTTAGCCATTTTACTGCCAGTAAAGCAGGCTCAGAGCAGCATGCAACCATCACAACACTCGGACAGTCGGAAAGTTACCCCAGGGCTGCAGGGGTTGAATTCTTCATCTTTATTCGTCCAAACACACAAAATGACAAATGATTGTGGATGAACAAAGTTGGTGCGTTTTAAGGTTTCAGTTTTTCAGAGGCTTCTTTCTAACATTGCCGTCCCCCCTCAGGTCTTTTAGATGTAAAACTCTTAATTGTAGAGAGTGACAACATTGTTCATCAAGTTCAAGTTAATGATTGAGTTGAGTTAATTATTCATTCATTCAATTTTAATTTGTTTTTCTCTCTCGGTCTTTAATATCTCATTCAGTGTCCTCACATAAGGGTCAAAGTTTGTGTCTTCTTCCAGATCTTGGCAACATGCCTTCTCTTCGCAATAACTTATGTACAGAGTTCAAAATCAGTTTGTAGTTATGTTCTTAGAATCTGCTTTTAAAATAAATAAATTTTTTTTTTTTTTACTGTGTTTTGGTCAATCCAAGGAGTGCTGTCATAAAACCCTTTAATGTGAAGTTAATTTTAGGAGTCATCTGACATAATAATAATAATAATAATAATAATTATGATGATAATAATACATTTTATTTATAATGCACTTTACATCTTCAAACCAAATCTCAAAATGCTGCAGTAAAAATAACAAAGAACACACAGACAGGGAAAAAACAATAAAACAGTCTAAAAACTTTGACTATGTACAGTATGTACTCATGTCCTAAATGGAAAGGTCTGTAGGTCCTTTTTAAAGCGACTAACTGTCTGTGGAGCCCTGAGATGGTCAGGCAGGTTTGTTCCACAGACGAGCAGCAGCTTCAAGGCCCTGTCACTCATGGTCCTCAGCTTTGTCCTGGGAGGGAGCAGACGATGGGCTGGAGCTGGTTGGGTTCTAGATGTGGTCATGGGAGTGAGGAGCTCAGTGAGGTACTCTGGGGCAGTACCATGCAGACAGTGGTGGGGGTGGAGGAGGAGCTTAAATTTGATTGAACTGGAAGCCAGAGAAATGTACGGAGGATGGGGGGGATGTGCTCAAATTTTCGTACCCTCATCAGGATGCTGTTCTGAACATATATTGTAGCTCTTGAAGGGTCCTGCCGGGAATCCCGATGCATTGCAGTAGTCCAACCTGGAGGATATAAAGGCATGAACAAGCTTCCCTGCAGAGAGAGATAGAGATGACTGGAGTTTAGCAATATTATGGAGGTGAAAGAAGGAAGTTTTGCAGATGTGATTGATGTGGTTGTCGAATTTGAGTAGTGAAACAAATTTGACCCAGGTTAGTAATAGAAGGGGAGAGGGGAATGTTGTGACCAGAATATGCTACAGAATTGATGGGGTGGGAATGGAGGTGGTGGGGGGCGCCAATCTGAATAGCTTCAGTCTTAGAACTGTTGAACTGCAGGAAGTTTAAATTCATCCATGCCCTTATCTCCTCCAGGCAGGAGGTGAGATGAGTAACTGAGGGGCTGGAGGAGGAGGTTACCTTAACGTATAGCGGAGTGACATCGGCATAGAAATGGAATGGAATTCCATACTTGCTGATGAGACAACTGAGAGGGAGCATGTAGATGGTGAATAGGATTGGTTCCCTGGGGAACCCCACAAGTGATAATGTGGGGCTTGGATCTAGCAGTCCCCAGGACAACAGACTCAGTCGGTCCAGTGAAATAAGACTGGAACCAGAGGAGGGCAGTGTGGGAAAATCCAACGTTGTGCTGAAGGCGGTGGGGGAGGATGTGGTGGTCAACAGTATCAAACGAAGCAGAGAGATCGAGCAGGATGAGACAAGACAAAGTGCAGGAGTCAGAGGCCATCAGCAGATCATTAGATTGGAATTTTTCATACAGACTGTTTGATTTGAGGTTATTGTGAAGCTGAACTGAAACTACTCTTTCTAAGACCTTGGAGATGAATGGAAGGTTGGAAATGGGCCTGTAGTTAGACAGGACTTCAGAGTGTGTGTTTTAGGTGGGGTCTGATGAGGGCTGTTTTAAGAGATGATGGAACATGACCAGTCTGGAGAGAGAGATTTATGATTTTTGTTATCAGAGAACTGATGAAGTGACTGTAAGCTTTCAGCAGGGGAGATGGTAGAGGGTCCAGGGGCATGTGGAGGGTTTTGATTTACAAATGACGTTAGTTAAATGCTGAGGGATGCAGTAGAGTAGTTGGTAACAGGGTTGGGGCTGTTTGAGGATGAAAGAGAGGAATGGATATTGTCTATTTTGGATGTGAAGAAATCCATGAACCTATTGCTGTGGTCAACTGCGTGATTGCTGTGTGGGCAGCTTTGTGGTTTCAATAGGTGACATAAGGCCAGCTCTGCTGGCAACAATGAACATAAAAAAAAATCAGTTGGTGCTTTTGTCCAAAGGTGGGATGCGCTACCATTTGCTGTCTCTGGAGGACCGAGAGGACCTAGGAGAGAGCAGCCGGCCACGACGCAAGAAGCACGACTATCGCATTGCCTTGTTTGGAGGCTCACAGCCTCAGTCCTGTCGCTACTTCAACCCAAAGGTACCAGGCTGCACATACTGAGAACCATTAGAGCTATCAGAGAGCTGCACTGATGCTGTTGTTCAGCTTTGGTCTAGTCAGCCAGATGAAGACGACTATGTCCGACTTTTTTCTAAGCTAAAAATTTTAAACGTTGAACGAAATGTTGCATTGCAGCACAGTTCGTAACAGTTTTGTCTGTTCTAAGTATATTAGTTAAGTGCCAGTATTTACCCTGTAGGACTCCAGCTGGACAGACATCCGCTGCCCGTTTGAGAAGCGTCGGGATGCCACCGCTGTCTTCTGGGACAATGTGGTCTACATCTTGGGGGGCTCACAGCTCTTTCCCATCAAGCGCATGGACTGCTACAATGTTCTGAAGGACAGCTGGTACTCCAAACTGGGTCCACCTACACCTCGTGACAGCCTGGCTGCCTGTGCTTCCCAAGGCAAAATCTACACATCAGGGGGATCCGAAGTGGGTGAGCGCAGGGAGGTGGGGTCAGATTGGCAATTTGTGTGTTTTGGTTTTCCTTTTTCCTTCCCAACTACTATGGGTCACTAGTAGGAGCTCTGGGATTCATTCTGCTGCATCTGGTGTCGGCTAGTTGTGGATCGTTCGTAGCGGATTAATCACCTGTTTTTAAAACAAATTAGTCACCTTATTATTATGACTTGTATGTATTTATAGGTAGCTCCGCCTTGGACCTTTTTGAATGTTATGACACCAGGACGGAATCATGGCAGGTCAAAACCAGCATGCTGATGGCCCGCTGCAGTCATGGTTCAGTGGAGGCAAACGGACTCATTTACGTTTGCGGAGGAACAGTGGGCAACAACGTCTCTGGGAGGGTCCTCAACAACTGTGAGGTGTACGACCCCAGCACTCAGCAGTAAGTCTCATCAGCACACTGCTCTTGTACATGTCCATATTCAGCCAAGGTGTACATTTAAACATTATTCTATGCTTTCATTTTACCATGGCTACCATGAGCCAGTTTTTACTTTAGAAATACTTTTCCATTTGGAATGTCCATTTGCAACACGGCTTCAAGTCCAACAATAGGAGAAAAGGTTTCAAGCACAGGTAAAGTAAAACTTTCATCAAATCAAATGGTCAGAAAAGTCTGAATGTATCTTTCAGATGGAGGGAGCTGAGTGGGATGAGAGAGGCCAGGAAGAACCACGGACTTGTAGTTGTCAATAACAAGATTTATGCCATCGGAGGACAGGGGGCATTAGGTAAAAATAAAAAACACACACACAAAAAAAGATGATAGATGGAGCCATACAGTGAAAACAGTAGCTGTAGCATGAGCTCTGATGCTTTATTTGTGTGTACTCTTCTAGCTGGACTGGATTCAGTGGAATACTACGACATAGCCAGTAACGAGTGGCGTGCTGCTTCACCAATGCCATGGAGGGGTGTAACAGTGAAGTGTGCCGCTGTCGGAGATGTTATCTATGTGCTAGCAGGGTTCCAAGGCGTTGGGCGGCTGGGACATGTCCTGGAGTACGACACTGAAACTGACAGGTTGGTACATCAGCTCAGAATGAGCACAATAAAATGACTGCAGATGTCTGACATCATTAAAAAATGAATCTACTAACTACCATAATTTTACAGAAATGAGAATACACAACTACACAACAGCACCACATAATACACTGTAATTTATATACAAATGTTTATTACAGAATGTATTCCAAATGTTCCCAAAAACCCACGATTCATTAGCTTGTAAAGCCACCTTTATTAGGAATAAGCTGAAGTAATTGTGTTTTTTAAGATCTTATGAGTTTCACATTATTGTGAAGGAACTTTGGCCCAGGCTCTTCAGCTGTAAAACAAGCTTAAATCTCCATATGCTGGTTTTTTTTTCATTGTGACCAATCTTCTCAACTTTGGTCTTATTTTTCCAGATGACTGAAGTCTTGCTGTTTGCTCAGACGGAGTTTTGCAACTCTGAGATGTGCTGCCATGTTTTGTTTTTTCTACTTGTGAATAATCTTTTTTCACTGTAGGATGGTGGACCGTAAGCTGTTTGGAAAATGCCTTTTCATCCTTTGATAGAAAGCGACGATTGTTTCTCTAAGATCATTTTATCCATAATGTTGTTTAGACTAAATGTTCTGAAACAACAAACTGCCAAAACATCTGCTTTTATAGAGGCACCCACACTCGCTATGATAATTTGATTTTCAGCACTTGAATGCGACTTACCCCCCTAAATTACTGTACACAAGAGTGTACTTAGTTTTCTTTTTACACACTATTCTGGCTTACTTTGTTTAATTAATAACATGTAACGTGTGTGTGTTGTTGATTGAGACCTGGTAAGAATCAGATGATCACCCCAATTTTGTAGTGTTGGCAAATTTTTATTCACAAATTTCTCATTTGCACTGGTTGCTTATATAAATTAGGCGTTTACTAATTAAAAACATAATACAGTTCACATTCTGTAAACTGTTATATTCTGCAGATTTATATAAATTCATTTTTGGTTGTTTTTTTCTTTTGTTCTCAGGTGGGTGACGTGCAACAAAGTGCGAGCGTTTCCCGTCACCAGCTGCCTGATCTGCGTGGTGGACACGTGTGGCGTCAACGAGGACGAAGACATGGACCTCATAGACACTCAGCCACATGCGGCCCCCGCCGCCGCCTCCTCGTCTGCCTCAACTTCATCGTAGCCTTGTTGTTGAGAAGCTGGACTGAGTATGTTTTAAGTTGCGATTCAGTGTGTTTGAAGTCAATTTGTGTTTTTGGAAAGTTTAATGGCCAATGAGTTGGTTTACATTAGGCAGGACCTTTGTCTCTCTCTCTCTTTTTTTTTTAAATAAAATAACGCTACTTTGAGTACTTGTGTTTTCATAGGGAACAAATTGTTACAGTCCAGGTATTAGTAATATATACATATATGTATTTTTGCTTTTGCCTCTCCCACACTTGTAGTATTTATGTTTAAATGCCAGCAGAAAGCTTTCAACAAATTTGCGTTAAAAGGTCGATGCATTATTTGATAATGATGTGTATATCATTTGTGCTATGTGCTGTGCCTTTGAGGAAATGTGTAAGCATCTTATTCAACCATATGTTGTTTAAAAAAATCAATCAAAATGTAAATATTTTAAAGTCTGATTTCATATTTCTTCATACAGAAAAAACTTTTTGAGAGCACCATATTTAGCACATTGACATTAAGGCAATAAAATGACATAGGATTTCATAAATTGCTTGTTGACATTAGTTGCCACATAATACTCGCCAGTACATAATATTTGAAAGTATACAAGTGAAATCTCGAGCATAAATGACTGAAAGCAACTTAGAATAAATTACTTTGATAAAAGTGATTATAAATCTACCGAAATGTATTAAGAATGTGATTTTGAAGAGCCGATCACATGTTGATTAGTCCTGATATCACATGAACTGTCACATCAGATAACTTTTGAAGTTAAAATTTAAGCCCCCGGATCTTATACTGACACATTACACAGCTGTAAACTTTAAAAAGCGTTATTCTCCATTTGAAAATAACATTGCAGTATTCCCTGAGCATTCCAGATTTGGTCCCTTGTGAGCGTTTCATATCTGATCATATTCCTCCCACTACCAATCCTCCTCCTCTTCACTCATAAGGAGAGCAAATCTGTTGTTCAGATCCTCTGCTTCTCTTCCCCCACCGTGAGCTCCTCTTCCCCCTCTTCCTCTCCTTCCTCTGCCTCTGCCTCTCTTCTTCCTCCCTGGTCCTGACGAGGAGGGATCTGTCTTGAAGCTGCAGTCCCTCACAGCGTCCAGCAGGCAGGAGTAGAGTTGTCTAGATATGGATCCCTCAGGTAGCAGGGACTCGGCAGCCCTGCCCCCTTTCAGATACCTGAGGAGGCCATGTACCAGGGTACCGCTGAACAACCTGAAACACGAGGTGGAAGGAGGCAAACAGTTATAGTTTTAAATTTCACAAGGATCAGTTTCATTTCACTAAAAGACTGAAAATTACATTTTACCAATGAAACAATATATAAACAATACAAACAATATAATGGCAATGCCTTAAACATTTTTCTGTGTACTTTCAACATTCTGTGCAGTTAAAATCTTCTCTTCTCTTCACTCCATACTCCTTAAGGGCTTCAACAATTATTTGGGACAAACTTACAGTTCTAGATTTACAACTGTATGTCTTTTTCACTTTGAAAGGTGGATAAATGTGTTAAAAAAAATAAATTAATGTGCAAATTATACAGTGGCAATTTAGTGAGGAAAGGTGGACATCATGTTCAGAGGGAATCATGTACAGTGCATGCATATGCTTAATTAAGATAGTGACATTTTTATAGTATCACGCTTGTTTAAACTAATGTCTGCAGTCTGGAGACAATGAGAACCGAATGTCTTACTGGTTACAAATTGCAGCAGCTCAGAGAAGTGTACTCTACCACAAAGAGTTTGTAGTCAGGGTTCATTAAAGTATTCTGGAACAAAACTGCCAGCATGTAACGCTTTCACACAACACCAGAAGGCCAACATATCATCTCAAAGGTCTGCACAAGTGTGTTAATGGCCCACTCATTTGAATCAGGTGCGCTGAAGCAGGGAAACATCTAAGACATGCAGGACAGACGCAGACCTTGATGACTGGATTTGGATAGCCCTGCTCTGAGCTCACTAGCAACTTCCCTCTGAGAACATCTGTTTGAAGCCTCACAGTGATCAGGCACTGTTGACGGTTGTCTTGGTCTCGTGATCTCAAAATATGAACAGCAAGATAAAGAGGACCATTTAAGTTGTCATCTAACATTTTTGATTCATGAATCAGACACTTTTGGTGGTCATTTCAAGTACCCAAATATATGCGCTCAAGCACAGAAAATGTTTTTTTTTTTCCTCCCTCCATAAAATATTCCCTTGAAATAAGAAGAAATCTTAATGCTACACTGCATGTGAGTGGTGCAGCTGGGGCTCAGTCCTCCAACCAGAAGTCTGGCAGCTTGGTTCCCAGTCCTTCCACTGGTTTTTGGTAAGGAGACTGAACCTCACATTGCCTCCAATATGCCCCACGACAAATCAAGGCATGTGTGGACAGTGATGGGAGTAACAGTATTACTTTTTCAAGGAACGGGTAATCTAACTAACTACTAATATCGTTACCAACAGTTAAATGTGGCACATTACAAACTAAAGCAACTCACTGAAGCATCTTGTCATCCGATTTGGTTCTCAGAAGCAGGAGCTGCAAACCTGTTTTTCTTTGGTGAGGGAGGAGGGAGGGGTGAGACAACGCATAAGGGATGATGATTGGCTAAGGCAGAGTAAGCTTTCATGGTAAACCAATCAGAGGCAGTGTTCAGTTAACACACAAACCACACAGCAATAGTGAGTCAAGAACATATATGTGAATTGTGTATTATGTCCCAGAGCACAATGTTTGTCCACATCCGTTACAAAAACTCTAATGAAGCATCTCTCAATGGCACACACTTCTACAAAACTAGTGGCCAAAAACACCTTTGTTGATGATGATGACAGCAGGCCGTTTCAAAAATTGGGTGATGTAGAAATTCACAGTATGTTGAACTGGAAATCAGGGCAACTCTGATTTTTCTGTTCCAAAAAGCGAGGCGGTTTCAGAAACTGAGGGAACTCATACTTGGAGTCTGTTACTGCGGCAACTGACTCTCTGAACTAAACCTGGTTGTGAGCATGTTGATGATCTGAATAGTTGGTTTGACTACATGACTTCTATTTCTGACACCCTGATGAGTCTCCCCATCCCCCCCAAAAAAAAAAAAAAAAAATGGAGCGTCACAGAATAGTTACATTCCCTGGTAACTTGTTACTTTTTTGTGATAGGTAACTAGTAACTAGAACCAATTACTTTTTCAAAGTAATGTGCTCAACACTGTATATGGATAATGAAAAGAGCAAATTTGTAAATTGCTCTGTGTAGAACCTTAAATAGTTTTAAAAGCGCTACTTGGATATAGACCATTTACAAAGTATGTTAGTAAAACTTGGAACAAACCTTAACTGTGTGTTTTATTTGACACCTTCCAATTCTTCTTCCTCTCCAGCTCCCGTCTCACATCTGTCAACCTCTTTATCTCCAGTCTGTCCTCGTGGTAAATGGTTTACACTTTAATAGCATCTTGTCTACATTTCACAAGGTGCTTCATGATGTGTTTCACATTCGCCCATACGCTCTTTAATCTCTACTGACAGCATGGCTCCAATAAGATCCATCTGAATGTGAACCCTCTAAGATGGACAACAAACTCCCATAAAATAATGAAAGACTGCAAATGGAATGTTAAGCTCAATAACTGGTTTTCTGCACTGTCTGTCACTCTCCTTCTCTCACAAGTGGCGTGCTTACACAAAATGCACTCTATTGACACTTTAATAAACAATTTCAACTAACAGCATGATTATGAAATGGTACAGCCCACCTCAGGGGTGTTTCAGGTTTTTTTTCATTTTAATACAAAGTGAAATACACTTTCATATGTGAGAAAACAGGTAAGAGAGCATATTCAACTTCTACAAGTTCTAATGGGATTTGGGGGAGGTTCTTCTCTTACCATGACAGATGAGGTTGAGGCAGCGGCATCAGCAATAACTGATTGAGACACAGTGCACTCCAGAGGCAGGCCTGCCATTGGCTGCAACTGTGAGCCACCCCAATATCCACTCCTCGTCTCTCCCCTGGTCTCACTCGTTGCCGATCCAGAGCTGCACACACATTTCGCTCTGCGGGCCAATTAGGCTGATGAGCTGGAATGTTTGGTTCTTTCAGTTGGATTACTGCCTGACTTATTAAGGTCAATTTGCATTTAAACAAAAACAAAAAAATACGGGGGAAAAAAAAAAAAAGTAGAAACAACATGAGGGATTCAGCTCAACTAACCAGTGTGGTGTTGGCGGGTAGCTCCAAGCTGATTGTTCAAGGACAGCTCTCCATAAATCAGGCCAAGCATCAAAGCCTGCAGCAGAGGCTGTGAAGGCGTTGGTTTGGCCTCTCGTAACCAAAATCCTGTCACTGCTACAGCCAGCTGAAAGTGGTAAGGAACAGGAGCCAAGGCAGACTCCTTCACCCCAAACACTTCTAAAAGAATCCCAAGCCTCACTGCAACAGGAGCCTGGATAAAATGAAGAAGCAACATTGGAAAGCAAATGAAATTATATGCACAATTTCTTAACAATAGAATATACCCCAACAGATACAGTTGGAAAGAATTGATGTTTACCTGACAGAGTCCCTCCAGATGTAAATGGTTCCTGGGAGCGTTTGCCTCAACTTGGTTTTTCTTTAGGTTTAGGTCCAAACGATCATACTCTTCAACAGAAACTGGGGTGCTTGAGCCCTGTGTCTGCATTAAAGCTACACCAGCTGCTAGGTCCATGTTCATGCCCTGCTGGGGAGCGTGACTTTGACCCCTGCCTCCTCTACCCCTTCCTCCTCGTCCTCTTCCACCTCTAATTTCTTGCATTTGTATTCCACCTTGAGCTCCCTTCACTAGCTGTGTACCTCCACTTCTTCCATGAGTTGAGTCTTGCCCTTTCTGCAGTAATATCCCATATATAGCTTGACGTATGGCTCTAGAAACACAGTGGCTGCTGGCTAATTTACAATTCTCCACTTGTGGGATTAGAAGAACCCTTTGCATCACCAAAGCATCAAGAGCCAAGGGAGCCAAATGCCCCTGTGCTGCAGCCAATGACAGGTACTCTGGCAACTGCGCCAGACCAGATGATTTGTCTCCCATAACTGCCTTACCCTCAGAGAACCAGTGAGCCAGAGAGCTTTGAGGGTTGATGTGGTACTCTTGTATAGCTGCCCACAGCTGAGAACTGAGCCCACCCCTCTGACCTCTTTTACCTCTCACACTCTCCTCACCCATTATCCTGTTCACTTCTTCCAGGGCCTCTGCCACATTTGAAAAAGACGACAGCCAAATGAGGAGGCCCTCAATACGAGAAGAGGGTGCTCTACCTTTACCTCTGCCACCACCTCTTCCTAATGCACTCACATCTATCAGCTCAAGGAGTGTCGCTGCCTCTTTTGGAGCACCATAGTCATTACCAGTAAGAACTGCACATAATGGTAACAACTCACGGTTCATGCCCCCAAACCAGCGGCAGAGATAGTTAGTGGTGTAGCACCGAGCTGAGATATAGCGGTGAGATGCTTTCCCGTTAAGATTGGTCCACTGAAAAAAACGTAGAGGCAGATAACCCGCTGCAACGAGAAATTAAAGATTTACACCAAATGTTAAACACCTCCAAAGTCAAATTGAGATCTATAATACATCAGTTGTATTAAAGGGCTGTTTGAATCCTGAACAAGTACAAGGAAAAGGTTTTTCAGAAACCATACCTGGAAGATCAAAAATATAAAAGTCACTGTCATTTGTCAGCACTGGGCAGTTCCAGTGTCGTGCCAGACATGCAATTTCCCAGTCAGCTTCAGCTGGACACTGGACCACTGGGATGCCACTCTGAATGAGGATCTGGATGAAGACATCTCTTGTGAGGATTGGAAGGACAGAGCCACCTCGGCCATGAGCGATACTGTCTGCTTCCTTTATCTTGGACTGCAGGCGCTGCCGCAGTGTAGGAAACTTCTTATCACTGGGGTCCATCCCTTATAATAATAATAATAATAATAGTTTTTTTAAAAAAGAAATTAAGTATCTTTACATGTTGCAACTCAATTAAACTGCAACCATCTTGTCAAACAGGGACAATTTTGCAAGGTATTACACAGAATGGCAGCATCAGAATGAGAGCGACTGTCACTTTTAAGGCTGATATTGTGTATCTGTGATTTAAAGATGTCTGTTACATAAAATATAAAGGCTTATTTGCAAGAATGGATTTTCAATTTAAAAGTACCCTTACCTCCATCCAGCACCACATATGCCTGAATGTTACAAGATGCCAAAGCAGAGAGGAACTGGGTGAGCAGGTAAGTAAAAGCATCATAGTCTCCTCCATGCTGCTGGTCCAAGCCGTGGTTAAAATATAGGCGGAAATACAGACTGCAGCCATCAACGACCAGGCGGCTGTCCCTGAACTTCACATCTTGAAGGAAGTTTCTGTTCCCCTCCACGTACGTTGTCAAACCCTGCACACCCATGGCATCTCAGGACCTGAAAGGCAGTAAAATAAGTTGAAAAGGCAAAAAAGAAAAGAAAAACAGTGTTAAGTTGATTCTCTGCTGCACAGACGCATACACTGACAGTATGAGACGTTGTTGGCAAATTATGGCACAGTTAAAGTTACGGCACAAAACACTTCCTATAAATCACCACCCAAGCGTAAAATTATGGAAAATTACTTTTTTTTTTAGAAGTTGTGAAATAAAATAGAGAGAAGTTCCAGCAGCCAATGCCACTTGTGTTTTCATGAAGTGCGCAATAGTTTCCTTGTCATAATGTTTAATTTCAAAATAAGGGCTTTGCATTTTACCAAATAAGCGCCTAAACTTGTAAATGCAGTGACACTTTTCATATTTCAAACATGATTTTATGAATTGAAAACTCAGCAATAAACGAAAGCGAACTCTAGACCGTGAAGTATAAATGGTATTTTAAAAAGAAAAACACTCTTACGGTGAATTTGTGATGATCGGGTAGAGTCTCGCGAGGAAAAACGAGAGCACAGGCGCTAGCGGCCGTGCTAGCCCGTTAGCTTCAGTGGTTGCTATGAAAGTGGTCTTGTAACTGCAGAGATGTCTGGAGGAGCAAACCTCGGCTTTCCCGGGACAAGCCAGGCTAGTCCAGGGACGTTCGCTCACCGGAAAAGAGAGAGCACTCCGGCCGCTTGGTTCTGGGAAAGCCCGGACACTTTAGCCCAGCTGGAGGTGGTGCGACAGTGGATCGGGAGGAACTACAAAAAGGTAAGTGGAGGCGCTAGCCGCCCCCTGCTAGCTCTGCCGCTGGCTTACATTGTAAACAAATCTGGGAAACATCACACTTGTGTGGTAAAATCACATTACTGTATACATTCAAAGTAAAGAAAATGGTTTGTAAATGTAACTAAGAAAAAAAATCTAGATTAATAAGCTGCTAAATTGGCAGGGTTTCAGGCAAAACGATTATCCTCATTTTGCTGTTTAAATGTGTGTGTACCTGTCAGTATGTGCTGGTGGATGCTCCATCCAGTCAGGTTCTGGCTGCAGTCACCCTGCAGCTCCTCCAGTTCCACGAGGATGCTTTTGGCAGACAAGCTGTCAGTCCTGCACTCACAAAACTGCCCGTGAGTCTGTCTCTGACTTTGTTTTCTCTGTTGTTGTTTTATTTAACTCTCACGTCCCTAGTAGGAGCACCATGACTGTGTTATGCCGTGATTACATTTACTCTAACTCTGATCAAAAGATTCTTTAAAAAAAAAAACTGCTTTAGCTTCCCAAAGCCAAGCATTTTTAGAGGTTCCAGAAGTTAGGATTAAATGGGTTAACTCTCAAATCCCTTGTAGGAGTACTTTTAAGTCTTCAGTGTTTGCAGTGTTATGTTGTTGGATGTGTCTCCTGAGTTTTTAAAGTGGTTATTTTTTTTTCCTTCATTGTAGTATTATATAATTAGAATATGCTTGAAGAAACAGCAGTGTTGATGTGATCACCCCTCTACAGGCCAATTGCTTCATGGACTTGAGACCAGGTGGTGGACTCTGCCACATTCTTGGCACAGCTTACAAGTTCAAGGTTGAACAGGGCTGGTGGGTAACAAGCACCATTCACTGTTTTGTTTCTTTTGTTTGTTTGTTTTTCACTCTGACATCTGTCAAAAAAAAGCTTGTGCTGATTCAGCGTCTCTTTGTCCCCATATTACCTTCACAAAGGCGAAGATTTGACTTGCAGAATCCATCAAGAGCTGAGAGGAATGCAGAGATGTTTGGGACAATTGAAAAAGCTCTCATCCAGGTATCAAAGACAAATGTGAACACATGCACATTCATTCAAACAAAGATCAGTTTATAGATTTAACCTGATTTGCTTTGATTCCAGAACAACTGTATGACTGTGCCTGTGGTATATCTGGACCCGACTGTGGATCAGGAGCTGGCCAGCCAATTGACTGATGTTATCATCAAACACCAGGTAAATTGCTTCTATGGGCAGAAATAAGTAGAGACATTTATCATAATGAAGAGGTGGAATATGTTTCCTGTTTGAAGAATATGACAGTGATGATAACTCAGCTGAGTGTATCTCTGATAATTAAGCTTCATATAAGTGCTGCTGTCTTAAACTTTGTTGATCCATAGGGTTCCATCACAGAGGACAGAACAGTTGCCAGCCATCATGTCTATACATCACCTGGTTCCACAGAGGAGGGTCAGTTAAACTTTGTGCCTGTATATGGGTCTTTGCGTTTGCTTACATTATACTAACTTAACCTGACTACATTGTGCATGCACATTTATTTTCAGATGAGTGGATGCGTCCTGTTTTGCGAAAAGACAAGCATGTCCTGGTACACTGGGGGATGCAACCAGACAGGTAATGCACAAGCAAGTGCACAGATGCTGTCAAAGTGATTTTCAACTGGGTATGAACTTGTATGGTTTTCATTTGCATGCAGTATTCAGTTATTTAACCTTACTTCACAGAACGAAAGTTCAGTTGTGTCTTGGTTCAGCTGGGTCTTTTTATGTAGAGTTTGTCTATATTGGAGTGTAAGGGTTTTCCCCATGTACTCTGGTTTCCTCCCAACCCAAAGACATGCTGTTGGCCAGTTGGTTGCACAAAACGGGTGTGATTTTAATTATAGGAGTAATTATAGGCATAATAGGAGCAATTACAGGGATAACTTGGTCCATTAAATACATCAATCCAGTTAATGTGTGTGTGGTAGTAAAAGAAAGCTGCTTGCATTGAAAAAGCACTTTGAGTGGTCTCTGGACTAGAAAAGCATGATATAAGTACACAGTTGTTTTTGAATTAAAACCAACATTTGGTTTGGAACCTAAAATCCAAAACCAAATAAAAGTCAGATCTGAAAGGGACCTTTTAATGACAATTCCTGCATCACTGAGAAAGTAGAAAACTTGTGAAAAGAAACAACATACTTTATTAGTGTTGAGGTCAGAATATGTGATGGGACTGGTGGTATGGGTTCCACATACCCTTTTTTGATCAGCTTAATCCATGTGCTGGTGCTGGGCAGATGCTCAGTGTAAATCTTTTCAGAGCTGGTTTACTTTTCTATACTCAGAGTCACCATACAGCCACATTATTCCATAACCTCTAGTTTGATCTGAACCCCCCTTTAGAGTAGTCCTATTTTTCTATAGAGCACAGTGGACACAGATTCTCAGATAATGAAATGCTCAACAATGTGTATAAATAATCAACCATGGCTTTTAAATTAAGTTCAGAAAAGAGATTGTGACTGCTGCTATATGAAATGCCTAAACAATGTTCACTAACACTGAACATCAGTACTAAAACATGTTGTTCTTTTGCTGATGATTCCAAGACTTTCATTGTAGCACAGGTTTTATTTTCTTCTCTTTTGATCAAGCAGATTAGGGGCTACAATGGCTTTGTTTTTTATTTTGTATTTTTATTTTTTGACATAGCAATCAAAATTGTTTACTGAGACCCCCTGGCATCTTGTTGCACCATGAAGTTTATTTTACACTTTAACATCAACAAACCTCGTGCAAGTAGACAGTTGGTCTGCTCCACCAACCACTGCTCCTTTATTTTGGTGTCCATTCTTTTATTTATATTTTCTCCTCTTCAAGCTTAACACAGACATGATTTAACAATGGCTGTCATAATGTTTTGCTGGTCAGAGTAATGCTACCTCTGTCCCCTGACACAATTGGTTATCGCATTTAGCCCAGCAGACTTTTACGGCTAACGTATCACTGTTTGTTTTTTTTCTGGCTTTTGAGCTGATGCTTTCTTCACAGCTGGCTGTCAAAATGACAAAGAACTGCTTCTAAATTTGGCACTTGCTGTGAACCAGCACTAAAAACCACTTTGCTGGAAAAGGTCCCAGACAAAAATAATCTGTTCATTCATTTGTGGAAATGTACAGCAGCAAGCGAACTGACAAATCCTTAAATACATGACCTTAAGTCATCCCATCTCTGTTGAACAGTTGTGACAGTTGGCTGTCCTCAAGTGATGTTGAAGGAGAGGTTGAAGAGCCGCCACACGCAGAGAGGCCATGGAGGGTTAGTATGGCAGTATGCATTTAAAAAAAGAAAGAAAGAAAAATCACATTGATGAAGCTCTGCACACACCTGCTTTCTACTGTATTTGCTATATTAAATATTTTACAAACATTTTGTAGTCTGGAGCATAAAACACTGACCTCCGCCGATATGAAGTTTTGACTGGGTGTGTCTTTTCACCAGGTTCATGCTGGTTGGGTTCTGGACACAGATCTCTTCAATGAGTGGATGAATGAGGAGGACTATTGTGTAAATGAGAGGAATGTACCAGTCTTCCTTCGCCGGCGTATTTACCTGCAAGAGGACCAGGTATGTGAGAGGCTGTTGGCGTGTGTGCTCTTTAGGGCATAGGAAAGCAAAAGCGTCCTATATTAATCATACACAATTAAGTGTACAACAGAAAATAAAGGACATCTTTTTACATATATATTTTATTATTTACTTTTGGTCTTGCAGTTGAATATTTCTTTCAGTTTTACATAAAAAAGTTGTATGTGCTGTCTTTATCTTCTTTTTTTTTATTGTACAAATTCTTTAAGTTTCTCACATCTGCCTGAAATCTTTATTACAGGACTTAAAGTCCAAAAAGAGAAGGCGTTCCCCTTCTCCTATTTCCTCTGAAGGCAGGAAGAAAGGAAAGAAGGGGTAAGACTAAATACTTGATTTCAAACGAAGTTGTACTTTTGGTTTGGCATCCCAGCGCAATTAAAATATGTTCTGGTGTGTACACAGGAGAAGGCGAGGACAACAGGAAGAAGAACCAGAGGAGGACCTGACCAAAGATATGGAGGACCCTACTCCTGTGCCTAATATGGAAGAAGTCGTACTACCCAAGAATGGTAAAACACAGCACTCAAGTGTGCTTAAAGATGAATCAAAGTCTTGATTATATTTTCTCATAAATTTCTTACAATGTCTCTGTAGTGAACCTGAAGAAAGATAGTGAGAATACTCCAGTGAAAGGAGGGATCATGGCCGACCTCGGTAAGTTATATTTTGTATGTTGAAAGTTCAGAGATCAGTTTCAACATTTATTTTAGTTTTTAGGTGTGAACTTATTAGTGTGTACGGTATGCAAATTGATTCTTTTGGTTCCTTTTTTTTTTTTTTTTTTAAATATTTGATTTTTCTTCAGATGACCAGGAGGATGATTTTCCAGGAAGGGTAAATATGTTAATCTTCTAACACTTCTAACTGCACAAAAACAAACAATACTGATAACTTGGTTGTCAGTAACTGTTTTATGGGATGTAATGGTGTAATAAAGGTTTGTGTGTACGTGGGTTTAGGACGATGAGGAAGGAAGGAGTGACATCCCCCGCCTATCAGAGGGAGAGGAAAACATCACTGAACAAACCCATCATATTATTATACCAAGCTACACATCTTGGTTCAATTACAACAGGTAATTGATTTTCTCTCTTTTTATTTTTCACGCTGGCTAATGCACTGAACAAACTTTCCCCCTGCATACTTGTATTATAATTTAGAATTGAGCCCTAAAAAAAGTGCACCCTGTGCCTTATTTTTCCCAGCATCCATTCAATAGAGAAGCGTGCACTGCCTGAATTCTTCAACGGAAAGAACAAATCAAAATCTCCTGAAATGTAAGTCCTGATGCTCGGATATCATTGTGTGCCGTGATGATGGGAAGTGCCTGAATGTGAGCTTCCTTGTTGCGTTTCAGCTATCTTGCATATCGTAACTTCATGATCGACACGTACCGGCTCAACCCCCAGGAATACCTCAGCTCAACGTCCTGCAGACGAAACCTCACAGGAGACGTCTGTTCACTCATAAGGTAAAACTTCGTGTGTGAGTTTCTGCCTTGCAGAGCAGAATTAGTGCAATGAAAAATGTCCTTTGCGTGCAGGGTTCACGCTTTTTTAGAGCAATGGGGTTTGATCAACTACCAAGTGGATGCAGAGAGCAGACCCCTCCCGATGGGGCCTCCTCCCACACCTCATTTCAACGTACTGGCCGACACACCCTCTGGACTGGCTCCCCTTCAGCACAAACCTCTACAGGTTCGTGTTGCTTCTCACACACAGATCTTACAGCAGCAGGTGGACTCAGACAACTTGTATTCACAGTCTGTGCCATGACTCTGCTGCTTGCACCTGCAGGTGTCAGCGTCACAGCACATGTTGTATTTCCCAGAGAAGAGCAGAGAGAAACCTTCAGACTGCCAGAACTTTGGCCTGCGCACTGACATCTACGCAAGGAAGCATCCGAAGGTCTCTCACAACAACAATTCTACATGCAGAACATCACATGCTTCTCACTGCTCCCCATTTGCTCCAGCCTTCAAATTATCTAATCTATCTGTTTAGAAATTTACTGAATAACTGAACTGTCTTATTTTGGCAGCAGAACTTTGGTTTTCAGGGGCTCGGATGGAAGTGGACAGAATAATATAACTGCAAATAAATGTCTGCTTTTAATCCAAACAGACAGTAGGTCTCATAAACACCACTGACTTTGCCAATACCTCATAAAGCAATGCATGCTTTTAATTTTCTGCAACACACATATTATGTTTGTATTTTGCTATACTTTTTCCACATCTGGCCTTTTGAGTGCAAGTTGTCTTTAGTATCATCACCTCTCAGACTTGCAGTTTCAGAGCTGATGCGACTTTTGAAGGTGTTCTTGTCTGATTTGTTGACGCTTATGAATGATTTATACTGCACAGTCAATCCCCTGTGCTTTCTTGAAGTCTGCCTTCTGGAGAATGCTCTTCATGTGGCTGGATGTCAGAATTTATTATGAAAAATATTCTTCAACTATCCACTGTTTCACCAGCGTTTTTCTTTCTTTCTTTATTTTTTTTTATTATATGTTGGAATATACAAAACTGTTGATTTCCATTCCTAACGTTCCTGCACTTTTTTCAGTTGGTGTTCTAATTAAACTTGAAGACCTCAAAAGATGGTGCTCCATGTTAAATAGCTGTAATTTCTAAACACCGAATAATTTGGAGTTATTTAAATCCAATTTCTGTCTTAATTTTTAAAAGTATTTTTGTAATTAGTCTAACTATTTTGATAATACCTTTCACAGACTAAAGGAGCCAATGCAGGAAGAGAATGGACAGAGCAAGAGACGCTCTTGTTATTAGAGGTAAAACAATCACTTTTTTTTTTTTCCATTCTATCAGGGCTATTACATGTATCTCACTGTTTTCTCAACTTGGAAAAAGTTTATACTTAGATTTTTTTTGTTTTGTTTATTTGTTTTAGGTTTTTTACACTACCTCTAAGTTTTTCAGCTTCTTCTTATCCATCTGTCTTCATCTTTGTCTCTTTCAGGCCTTAGAAGTTTACAGAGATGACTGGAACAAAGTGTCCGAGCATGTGGGCTCCAGAACACAGGATGAGTGTATTCTCCACTTTCTTCGCCTGCCGATAGAGGATCCTTACCTGGAGGACTCATCAGCCTCTCTCGGTCCATTGGCGTATCAGCCCGTGCCTTTCAGCCAATCAGAGAACCCCGTTATGAGCACTGTGGCCTTTCTGGCATCTGTGGTGGATCCACGTGTGGCATCATCCGCGGCTAAGGCTGCACTTGGTGAGACTTCAGGGTGTGAGAGGGTATGTGTTGTGTGTCGATATATTTGGTGAGTGTGGTGACTGTTCCTCTTTGGTCTTCAGAGGAGTTTTCCAAAGTGCAGGAGGAGGCAGCGGATAAAGCTTCTGAAGTCTCCAGCCAGTCAGAAAAAACAGGCAAGAATGAAATACATGAACATATAAGACAAACTTGATCCTTGCTTGTATTTTTAATTTTTTTTTCTCACTTTTCTTATAGATGCTATAGATGCTGAAAAACTGGACTCCAACTCCCATCAGGTAGTGCACCGATAAAAGCTTTGAGCTTACATCCACAACAGAAATTCAGGGTAATTAACACTGCTTGAGTGTCTGTTCATGAGTACATTTGGACATGTTTTAGATTCCTATAAGAATTGATGGGGTCAAAATGGAACCTGGCGTTTCAAAAGTGGAGGGAGATCAAGTCAAGAGAGAACATTCTGAAAATGTACTTGCTGAGGAGCGATATGGTACGTGTGTGCACAGTACTCTTAAGCTCACACCGTATGTGTGTGTATGTCTGCATGACCGGCTATATGGATTCTGTTCCAGGAAGGGCAGATGATGACGACAGTATAGGCCATCGGGAAGGAGATGGGGACGATGGGAGGAGAATGATGGAGCTGGAGCTGGTCGAAGGCAGCGTTACCACGGCAGCAGCAGCTGCTCTGGCCTCAGCTGCAACAAAAGCCAAGGTAAGCTAATCCTCTCACTTAAGAACTGACCAATAATGTGAGACAGGAAATTAGCAACCACAATTATGGAGACTTCTGCAACTTTGTTGCCTTGTACATATTTGACAAAGAAAAAATGCTCGTACAGACGCCACCTGTGAGATTTGGAACCAAGATAATCTATTACACTGGTGATTGACAGGCTTTCCAACTAGAAACAGAATTTAGATAAAAAAGATTTTTTTAAAAGATGGATAAAAGAGCATATGGGTAGTGTATCATCTAAGGCCAATGCTGTTATTTGCAGTTTAAAAATAAAAAGTTTTCACAAGTTCTAATGAATTGTTGATGCGGTTATCTTTTTCTTTATCTTGACCTGCTGTTTTCCTTCTTCCTTGTTGTAGCACTTGGCGGCAGTAGAAGAACGGAAGATCAAGTCCCTTGTGGCGCTGCTGGTCGAGACACAGATGAAGAAGTTAGAGATCAAGTTAAGACACTTTGAAGAGCTGGAGACAATAATGGACCGAGAGAAAGAGGCTGTGAGTGAACATCATGTCTTCTCTTGCTGAATCCCAGGATGATTAAATCACTTTTTTTTTTTTTTTTTTTTTTTTTTTTTATCTTTTCACTCTTTTAAATCTTTCTATAAAGTGGGATAAAATTGCACATAATGGCATCTTTGTGTGTTGTTGTTTCTTTTTTTTTTTCCTTAGTTTTTTTTTTTTCTTTTCAGTGTTTGTCCAGAATAAACAATATCAGACTTACTTATCAGTGTCGATACTTTGTTTGTGTCATGCAGTTAGAGCAGCAAAGACAGCAGCTCTTGCAGGAGAGACAGACCTTCCACACTGAGCAGCTGAAGCTGGCAGAGATGAAGGTTCGCCAGCAGAGGGAGCAGCAGGGGCAGCCAAGTTACACAATGCAGCATTCAGGTGTGGAAAATATATGCACACAGAACATCACCTGACAGATGGCAGTACTGCAAATCATGTTTAACCCTTCTATATCCAACACTCACTCGCAGAATAAAGTCTATACGGTGTCATTTAGCATTTAGTACATAGACATACATATATATATATGTATAGTGTTTGATCATGGTTATCTGTGGTTCTGACATTTTAGTCCTGCTTCTTTAGGCCAGTCCATACCCAACCGCATGATGCCCGGGGGGGGAAATGCCCAGACCATGGGCCCTCGACACCCTGGAGCTCCTAACGGCATGTGTGAGTATTTTTCCACCATTGTTGCTGGTTTAAAGTTGTGTTCACATTTGACAGGTTTAGTTTGATCAAATTGAACTGTGATGTGATTGCTGTGCAAATGATTTCACTCAAAAACCTGGGTTCACACCAAACAAGGTAGGTTTTGGCCAACTTCCAAGCAAACTCTGGTTTGGTTCAGTTTGATGCAGCACAATGCAAATGTCCAGTACTTAATTTATGATTTTGAGTACATTAGATTTTCTGTGCATAGGAGCTGTGGTGCACTTTCAGTTTTGAACATCTTTCCAAACTTGTGTGTGCAGCACAGGAACTCCACATGCTATTTGGCTCAGCTGGTGGAAAATCTTACTGGATACATCTTACTCAAAAGCAATGACCTTATTTATCCCAATTTGTCCAGTCAGGGTATTAATTGTCTAAATTTCTGTCATGTATCTGCTAATTTGATATGGCCAATTCCACTGTAAACAGCAAAGCAAGCCAAGTCTGATTTTTGCTTTGGTCTTGGATGGGTAAACCAAGCAAATGCACATCATGCTGTTACTGTTTTGGTCTGATACCTTGGCTGTGCTAAGATGAACTTCTGTCTTTTCTGTTTTAGACCCGTCCTCACAGCCTGATGGGATAGCACCCTCTCAAGCTGGTCCTCCAACTTCAAGTCACAACTGAACAGATCTGAACACAAGGTGCACCCACAAAAAAGATAAAACAAAAAATAAAAATCTGCTTTAAACTAGGACAAATGCCACAATTAAGTCTCCAGGAGCTACAACATACAACTGAACACATGGTTTTTCAATGAAGGCTTCATAAGCACATAAGCAGAATTAATGTGTATCTGGTCAGCAGCTTAGTTTTTTTTTTCCTTTTACAGTTACATGTGAATTATTTGTGCTCTGATGTCAAGAGTTGAGAGATATGAACTCAACTCATTAAAGTTGCTTTTATATGAAACTGAATCATGTTTTCTTTCCAGTTGTGGTTCAGCTGTCTGTGTGTGTGTGTGTGCATTTGCATGCTTTTTATTCAGTTAAAAAAAAACAACTAAGAAATCCTGCTCAAATACAGCAAGAAGGTAAAAAAAAAAAAAACTACTACCATGGAGATGTGACAAGTCAAGTTTCACCCACAATTTTTAGATAAATAGTATAGTATATGTATAAACAAATGGAAAAAGGAAACAAAAAAATCATTTGGGTCCATTTTTTTTTTTAAGTAAATCAAATTTAAAGTATTTGTCTATTCTGATGCACCAAACTGATCAAAAATGATCCAGGCATGAAGAGGTTATTTGAAGAAGAAAAAAAAATACAAATAAAATGTTAGTAGCAGCTGTGTGAACTGCAGGACTTCATTTCCAACTGGTCCAGTCCCAAGACCTGATGGACTGGAGTCGTTATGGATATTCTTGCTAGCAAAGGCTGTTTATTCGTTTATTAAGACGGGATCACAGTTTGCTGTCAGCCACACAGTTGCGAAAAGGTCTCGTACTCAATACTTAAGAAAATGTATACGTTATCCTGTAAAAACGACATAACACTGAACTGACATTTATGAAATTTTACATTTTCCCATAATTTAACAGCAATGTTTAGGATTTCTTTTATTGATCCCTTTTATATTTCAAATTTTGCTCAGTTTGTCAATCTGCAGCAGTCAGGTTGAGGTATGAACTTTGACTGGACCATTGCAACTTAATTTTTTTTTTTCTTGTTCATTTTTTTAGAGTCCTGTGCTGTGGCTTGTTGAAACTAAAATGGAAGTGTTTGGCTGTAATGAGGTTATCTTTTATACAGCCCATCTAAACTTCTGGTTTCAACTGTATGTTCTCAACAAGCATGGGGCTGTGTATTACGGCAAAATATCTCTACTTTGATTTACATTTTCCAAATGAAATATGGACATAAAGTACTTATTAAAGCAGAAAAAAAGTACAAAATAATTCCTTTGCTGAGTATGAGTATGTGTGGTGTAAACATTGTAGACTGAGCAAACAAAAGCTTACACAGAGCTTATTTTTAATTTAACTGTGTAATTGTAGAATGTTTTTTTCTTTTTTAAATAAATGTACCAATAAAATCAGTCCTGAATCTTTATCTACCTTTTTAAAAACAAAAAAAAAGTCTCAATGTGAGCTAAGCTAATGTTTTGACACATGAATTTAGTTAATATTCACTAACCACGGCATCTTAGATTTCATTAAACTATTGAAATAAACAAGAAAATAATCTACAGTTTAAGATACTGAAGTTGACAAAGACAATGGTTCAGCTAAAAAGTACAGGTTATACATTTAATGTTATTTTTTTAATGACTTCTTATACACTTAACGTTAAAAAAACAAACACCCTATTTGTTTTTAGAATACTTGGCATCATGGTCTTCTGGGGGGGAAAAAAAGAAAAACAATTACAACATTTGAAACTAAATGTCTATGTCTCATTTAAAGGGCCAAATAAAAATTCTTGGTAAGAAATTGTTGAATCACTTCCTTTTTTTGAACAAATCAAAGCGAGCCCAGCCAATTGCTGCTGCTCCAGCCACACCTGCTGCAAGAAAGCTTTGAAAAGAATAAAGCGCTCCCAGACACCACCAATTTATAATTCTTCCCTTGCTAAAATGAAGGAAATATTATAACATAGTCAAAATGTGGAGAATACTACCTGGATTATCTGTTCTGCCAGTCAGAGGTCAGTCTGAGCATCTGAAATCATTTTCTTTTAAACTGACCTTACATCATATTTTCTGAAATCAATAGTCAAATGTTTGCTGGTTAAACATTACTCATATAATTTTATAGAAAGAGATGCAACAAGAGAGTCAGGGAGTCTAGATATTTTTATCAAGATTCACTGAACGTTTTTTTTTTGTATTTGTATACAAAAAAAGAAAAAAAGATTCACTGAACGTCTGGGGCGAATCTAGACTATTTTTAGGGGTGCCAAGGCACCCCCTGGCTCAGCGCATTTTTAAAATATTATATTGTGCTTTGAAAATGAGTGCAACTGCGCAGTTATCGCCTTGCACCTGAGATACTAACGCCAAATTTAGCAACCTTGTCTGCCTGGCAATCCTGCTTCAAAACGAGGCTTGTGACCAGTCCCCTTATCAACTACAGCTCTTCTGATTGGTTGGCACATTCACGCGACTGCTTGCCGCTACAGTTTTGAACAGTTCTGCTTGTCGCTCTGGTTGGGACTTGAGCACTGGCTATAGTTGTAAGTTGTATAGTCTGAGAGGCGGCCAGCACCGGCGGAAGAGGAACTGAGTATCCACAAGATAAGAAGGTATGATTTTTCAACATTGTGGACATTGGTGGGGCAGGGGTGGTGTAGTGCTATCTGGCCGTTGCCGACAATGATGGCACTAATGTTTGAGACGACTTCTCTGACAACTTCTCTGGTAAACATGCTAGAGTGCTAGCAGTGTTTATGTTGTGTTTCACGAGTGTGTGGTGGACATGATTGAATGGAGGCAAAAAAAACGCCTCATATGCAAATTAGATTATTCAATATTGGGATGTGACTGGTGACAGCTTTTAATCCCCCTCCTGTCAATTTCTTTTTAAATTATTATTATTATTATTATTATTATTGTTATTATCTTGTTTTTTTTCCCACCAAATGTTTAAAATATTGTATACCATTATAGTAATTCTTTGGTTATTTTGAATAAGAGGGTACAATGGTGTTATGTTCCCCTTCAACAAAGATGAATGTTGTAGGGGAAAGCACTACTCTGAGCAAAATGAATACAACTCCGACATTTATAAATGTACTAGTTCGCCTCATTTAGTGAGAAACAGAGAGACCTGGGCACTAAAGAAAGAATCCGTCTCTTGATCCAAGGTTTAGAAACCACAGTTCGCTAGAATGCTATTCATAGCCAACAACAAATGGTGCTAGTCAAGGTACTTGTTACGTCAGCCAAC
>JBAMYA010042706.1:0-14118 GCA_037176975.1 Arrhamphus sclerolepis
GTCTGTATGTGGCCCTGCGATGGACTGGCGACCTGTCCAGGGTGTACCCCTGCCTTTCGCCCAATGTGAGCTGGGATTGGCTCCAGCAGACCCCCGTGACCCTGAACAGGAAATAGCGGGTATAGAAAATGGATGGATGGATGGACCCTACCAGGAGCAAATGCCCCAGACAACATAGCTCCTGGGATCATTCAGGTGCACAAACCCCTCCACCATGTTAAGGTGGAGATTCAAGGAGGGGTGGCGTGGGGCAATTTAGATTTTTCAATTGAGCTAAATAGATGACATTTTGGGAATATGGGAGGAAACCGGAGCATCCCGGAGAAAACCCATGCAAACATGGGGAGAACATCAAACTCTACGCTCTAGTCTACTGGTTGCTAGCAGCCCTTTCAGTCGTCTCCCTGTTAAACTTCTTATGAATCCAGCTGATTAGAGACGTCTTCTCTTCTTTTACCCTTTCTTCTCCATCCTCATCTGCCTTTCTACATTTGAAGATTTGACAGGATGCATCACTCTTTCTTTTTCAGAAGGAGCTCATGGGAGTTTTGATCGATTCCCTCCAGTGTTAGCTTTTCCCTATGCAGTTAGCTCACCTCCTCTTTCAAACTCACTTACATTCTTTTTCAAGTTTTTAAATTTTTATTTTCTTCCACCATTGTGTTTTTATATTCATCCAACTCTCTTTTCTCATTCAGCAGTTTTTCTTTCAGCTCAGAGATTTGTTTCACTTCCTTCCTTAAATCATTCTTTGTCTTGTCTGACACCTCCATCTCTTTCTCAAATAGTATCTTTCTCTTTTTCATTTCTATCTTTTCTTCTGTGATCTTCTGCTTTTGTATCTTAATCTCTTTCTGTAGCTCTTCAAGAGTTTCCAGCATTCTTGTCTTGGACTCATTCATTTCTGTTTTCTCCAACTGCAGTTTTTTCATCTCTACCAGTTTTTTCTTGTCCTCCTGTACATTTTTTTGAACAGCTAGTTTATGTCAAAAAGTCATAATTATGAAAACATTACAATTTTAGAAAAACAATTAATCAATTTTGCAGCAGAAATTTGCAATTTTACAAAATTCACAAATTTACAACAAAGCTTTATTTTTTGGCAAAAGGTGTTGATTTTGGAAAAGCTGATAGTTTACAGCAGAAACTTTAAATTTTAAGTTAAAGAGTTGTGATTTTGTGAAAATGTTTAATTTTAAGACAAAGTTGTTATCAATCTATTGATTTTGTTTTGTTTTACAGGAAAATTCATGTTTTTTAGACAAAAGTATTGAATTTACAATAAAAAGTTGTGACTTTTATGAAACTGGATATTTTATGACAAAAAATGTACTTTTTGTTTATTACAAAAAGTTATCAATCCGATGGTTCAGTGGTGAGAGCAGACTATGAATTAAAGAATTAATTAAAGTTTTAATTTGATTATATACCCTGGCATAGCAGTTGTACTTTGACATTAAATAGGGGACTAAGGAAGCTAACCTTTAGCCTGGTCCTCACCTGATTCTTTGCACAAAGTGAAATGAAATGGAAGAGAATTACTCGTCTGGTGAGGACCAGCCTAGTTAACCTTAGCCACCAACAATAGAATTATGTAATAATAATTTGGTTGCAAGGAGAGGCGGGTCATACTATTTTTTTCCTAATGGATTTTTTTTCTTTTCCCTGTCTTTGTGGATTATGCTTTTTTTTTTTTTCTTGTGGATTACATGTTTCTTTTCTCCGTGTAATATGTATATATATGTATTTTTATTTTTTCTACCTTATGGATTATACAAATTTTTATCTTTGTGTATTATACTACTTTGATTGCCTGCGGATTATACTCTTTTTCCCTTGTGGATTATACAACATTTTTCATTGTGGATTATAGATTTTTTTCTTTTACCCTGTGGATTACACTCTTTTTTTTTCCTTTTGGATTATACAGCCTCATGCATTATTCTATTTTTTTTCATTGTGGATTATAGTTTTTTTCTATTCCTTGTGGATTATACTCATTTTTCCCTGTGGATTATGCTGTTGTTCCCTTCTGGATTATACTATGTTTTGTCTTTGTGGATTATAATATTGTTCCCTTGTGGATTATATTTTTGCAAAACATTTTACTTTCCGATTTTTGCTTCCTGACCATGAGAAAGTGTGGTCTCATTGTGGTGATTAAATCAGTGTGTATGTGTGAGTATGTGTGAACTTGTTGCGTGAATGAATGTTTCCCATCCTGTGAGGGTTCTTATACAGATTCATTAGTAAAATTGTATTGTCTTAGTTCATCTAAATCGCTGAGTTACGTTTATCTTTATGTGAGGATAAAAAGTTAATTTTGAGTACAGTAAATTGACTTCAGGTAAACCTTTGTAGTAGCTACCTTTATTAAGCAAACCTAACACAACATCACTCTGCCACTAAAAGGGCTTAGGTAGCTTCCTTAGCTTGATATTCAGGTTCCTAGACATTTTTAAATGAGTGCATGCTGAACAGTTTTGTCCCAAACTGAAAAAGGATCTTAATGTCGGTTTGTCAAGAAACACCATCACAGACCAAGTCTAGGAACTAGTAGGGAATCTGTCGACACTGCTGTTAATAAAGTAAAATATAAGCAGCCCTTTAACTGTAACCAAGGTGATGACGTGGCCCAGGATGAAGTAGAGTTTGACACCCCTGCTTTAAAGCATAAACGGCTTCCATGCGTGAAGAAATTTTAGTTGATTGGAAGAAGGTACTTCAGACTTATATGTCCTGAAATACACTCTTGTTTTGTGAATTGTTCCACATCAAGTTGCTTCTCAGGGATTCAGCCAGGTACTTGCCAACTCCTCGTCTTTTATTTATTTATTTTTAAACTGTTCTGAAGCATTTCTTAAATTGTTTGGACACATTTACACATTTGAATTTATCAACGGAGAGGTTTTACATGAGTACACACAAAATTGCTTCTTCCTCCATGACAAGGGGGGAGATAAAAACAGTCAGGCAGTGATATCTGCGGAGCAGAAAACATCTTATTTGCTCTTTGAGACACCTGGGGCCACATGCACTAAGCTCTGCTTCTTCAGCTTCACGTGTAAAAGTATGAATGATCAAAGGCAGAAATATGCAAAAACATTCCTCTGCAAGGGTCTATAAAACTGCATGCTTGTCTGGCTCTGGAAACCATTTTCTTAAGGCCTGATTTCCACTCACACTTTTATCCATGAATGAATGAATGAATGTTCTCTGTTTTCTTAAAATTCTTCTGTTCAAAATCAGGATTTAAGAGAGTAAGGTACATATCATCTGACTTCTACAGACCTCCAGAAATGCAGATGTTATGCTTGTCTGGAGTATTTTCATGTGAGTGTTAACAAAATGCCAAGAGGGAAAGACATGAGCATCACTAAAGGCTTATAAAACCATGGCAGTGTGGAGACATTTAAGACATCATGGATTTCTTGGAAGTGTTGTCAGGAGAAAAGTCTCACTCATCTAAAAAGAACATGGACACATGACCAAGCTTCATAAAATTGAGTCTCAACAATTACAAGACTTCTGGAAGAAATTAGACCATTGGATTTTGAAAAAATAAAAATAAAAAAAAAATAATGCCCAGCACCATGTTTGAAAAAACAGACATAGCATTTCAGAAAAAAATGTCCTCAAGCCTGTTGTCAGTCACAGTAGTGGAAGGTTGTTGAACTCAACTGAGATCTCAGTTGGGCTCAGGAGATCTCAGATGTTGTTCCTGCCATCCACTCAGCTTTGGGGTTCCCAGAACCCCAATCACTACTGGCACTGCTGTTGACTTCACACCTCACATCTTCTCTAGCTCTTCCTTCATATCTTGGTATTTCTGGATCTTCTCATGTTCCTTCTTTCTGATGTTTCTATCTCTTAGGATGTCCACATCTATCACCTCAGCTGTCCTCTGACGTTTATCCACCACCACCACGTCAGGCTGGTTAGCCATTACCAGTTTATTAGTCTAAGTCTAGAAGTCCAACAGGATCTGGACCCGTTCATTCTCAACCACCTTTGGAGGTGTCTTCCATCTTGACCCTGGGACCTCCCTTCCATACTGGTGCAGATGTTTCTGGGACCTCCCTTCCATACTGGTGCAGATGTTTTTGGCACCTCCAATCCATACTGGTGCAGATGTAGCCATTCCTGCTACTTGGTTGTGGCGTTCTATGTGTGCTTTGCCTGCCAGCATCTTTCATCCTGCTCTGATGTCGTTGCTGTTGGGTGGTTGATGGTCGCCCTATCAGAGTATGTACCTGGAGAGAGCCCATGTACAATAAATTAAAAACAAACAAACAAAACATAATCACTTTTTCATTTCTGATGAAATGATGATTAAAATGAATGTTAATTAAATGATATTAACTTTCTTTCCTTTTTTTATACTCCCTCTTCAACTGCTCTAAAAATGCATGTAGACATGGTCTGAAGAAGGTTTGAGGTGCACATTCTTCTCTATAAACACCAGCTTGTGTGCAGGAAAAGGTGACTTTGGCTGGTGTGTGTCGTTTAACAGCAGAGTGGCCTCTGAGGAAATTATTGTCTTACTTGTGCATGACAGGACTCTAAGGAGGTGTATGCTAATTCACATTAATTTGGTTATATACTGGCTTTGATGACTGAAGTCATCTATTTTGAAATTCATGGCCATAGTTTGTGATGTATTGACGGCTTTTTGGTCTGTCAGCCTGGAATCATTTTCAAGGTTTGTTCATGGATTATAACATCCTCAGAGATTCCTTCAGTACGACTTTCTGACTTTGGTGATTCATCAAGTGAAAAGCCCTTTTAAGTAGTGGAAGCAGAAGAAAACTCAATCCATGAAGCTTATTTGCATCTGATTTTTGTCCCTCTGGTAGAAGTTAACGGATTGCCATGGCAACCCCATGCATTCTTAATTTGGCCTAAATCTGTGTCTCTTATTGGATCTTTAATCAAATTCTCATTAACAATCTTCTCGGTGGACTCCATAATTAACACTCAAACCGTGTCTTTGCAGCTCTGCGTCTTCAGTTCCTTTAATTTTTTGGCAAATGTAATTTCACTGGACTGTAATCCAATTAAAGTGTATAAACAGAGGAAGTGTTTCATTACTCTGCTCTGATCAGGAAAGGCACCTCACAATTAACATAGATCATTTTTTATTTTCAAAGTTTTTTCATTTCATCTTGTTTTTTTAATGGATTTGCAATCAATAAATGGACGGAGGGAATGTTTTAATGGAAAGTTTGCCAAAACCTTGTACATTACTACACTGTACCAACATGGCGCCTGTGTGACCCAAGACAAGATGGGTTTGCAGGAGGTGATTAAACTGGCCAGGCAGCTTGTCACTGAGCAACTGAATTGGAGAGTCGGGAGATGCTATGTGAGAATTTCTGTTTGGTATTACATTGTTTTATTACTTAGGAGAAATTTCCCCAAACTTATTTTTTCCTCATTGGCTTCCTGTTAAATTCAGGATAGAAAATAACATTATTCACCTCTCATATAAACCTTGTATCTTAAAAAACACTTCTATGTGCTCAATCACTTACTTATGACTAGAAAATGTCTTATCTGTTTTCAGTGTAACTGCCCATTTGACTCTTTCTGATATCAAAAAGTGGAATTACAGAGGTGAAGAGCAGGTCAAAAAGTCATAATTTAGTAAACGTTTGCAAAAGATTTTAGAACAAAAAGTTATTAACTTTTTTTAGAAGAAAGATTTATGATTTTAGAACAAAAATGTGAAAATATATAGAATTTTAAATTTTACAACTGTTGTAAATGAAAACTTGTAATCGTAATTTTAAGTTAGAAAGTCAAGCTTTTACACTTGTGATTGTACAATAAAAAGTCTTAATTGTGTAATATTTGAAATTTTCTTATGAAATTTGCTTATATAATTAAACAATGTAGGCTAGGGTGTAGCATGATGTGCACCTCTCCAAATGTGACTCGGGGTCATGGCAACGAGGACCACATAAAACATGATTGGTAGTTTTGTTCTTCTTTGTCTTCAAATTATCTGCCACTATTACTTCTTCCGCATTTTTAATTCAGGTAGAACAATAGTTTGCTGCAATGTCTAAAAAATGACTGCTGCTCAAAATTTATCAGCTCCAACTCACGTAAAATGTACTTTAATTGCTCCGTTGCTATGTCAGAGCTACATACAGGAAGTAAACTAAAGGAAACTCTGGACTACAAGCTACAGGGCAGCAGAAGAAGAACCCACTGTTCCACCTAGTGGTTATGCAGAATTGCTTGTGAAATGGGTTTGGTATCCCAAAGGCCTGGAATATACTTGCTGTTAACAAAGCAAACGTATGTGTCCAAAAGGTAAGTGATGCATCCGTGAGGTGCAGCATCGAAATGAACACTAGAGGTGCTAGTGTAGGTCAGAGCAACAGTTGGCCACAAGTGAACTGTCACAAAATTCTTCTGCAGTTACAGCCTTTATATCTAACCACTGTGTGTGGTGTTGGCTGTGTTGATGCAACAAGTGTTGTAAAGGGCGTACAAAAAATCCTGTTGGTGTTTCTTGTCAGTTACTCACATTGGTAACATGAGACAACAAACAACATATATTTTATGGTCTAAGATAACATCTCCAGTGATGCTGGTGTTGTTTAATCTGAGCACAACAAAAAACAGAATAACTTATTCTGTCTCACTTCTTTAACAGAAATTCACCAGTGTCTCTATTTCACTGCACACTATTGCAGATGTCTTTAGTTGATACTAGTCTTGTTGTACCACTGCCTACATCACTTCTTCTTCTGATTGGTTGTATGGTAGTTTTTTCTGTGTCTGTTGGTGCAACTCCCATCAAAGTCAAATCCACAGGAACAAGACTTTTTTTTTTCTTTTTTTCCAAGATGGAAATAATTTGGATGGCTGGCCCAGCGATTAGATTTGCGAGAGTGTTTCAGATCACTGTCCTACTGCATGATCCAATTTCATCCAGGTTTTAGCCTTTGGACAGATGGCCTCACATTTGCCTCCAGAACATTCTGGTAAACAGAGGAGTTCAAGGACATCCACTTGCAGGAACATTGGCAGCTGTCTTGACTGATTTGGACTTGCCTATAACCTTTCTCTCTGCAGAATGATGGACTCCAAATAGTTGATTTATTGGCCTAAGATACACCTGAACCGTCCAGACTGGCCAACTGGCAAAAGCTCCTGGCTATTACTGGCCCTTTTAATTGACAAAGAGTGTTATTAGTTTGTCACAAACAGGTCTGAGTTTTGTTTTTGTTAACTGATGCACTCTAATGTGTTCTGTGCTCTTGTAGAACAGAATAGAAGAATCAAGGTAATTTCTACACTGTGCAAAGATTTGTTCACCCCATGTCAAAATCTTAGCAGACTAACTTATCAGACAGCATGAAGTTAAACATAAAGTATATATTTAATATTCTTCATCTTTTTCTGTTTTCTACATTATAAAAATCAGCAACCATGAGTACATACTGACAAAGCAGGAAGGCATTAAGAAGATTTTTCTGAGTTTTAGCCTTCTTTAGTTTGTAAAGTTACAAAGAAATGTCTAGGAACGAGAGAGGCAGAAGACAAGTTGAGGTCACGAAGACCATTAAAAATTTACAAGAGTTGTGTGGAAGTTTGCTAGGCAAATCCAAAACCTGCTTGATGTTGAGAGATCTATGAGAGGACTGAACAGACAAATAAAAGTTTGCTACTGCAAACAGCATGAAAGAGAAAAAAAAATGTCAGGCAGTGACTAGTGGAGGCAGGAGTAATAATGTAGTCCTTTATATTTAACAGACAAAAACAAAAACACTTCCACACATAGATCAGAGTGTAAAGATACACTGGAGAGCCCCACCTCACTTCAGCAGCTGTACTTTCACACAAAAGCACCATGTTTCCTCTCCAGTGTGTGTTTTCACAAAGCATTACGGCATCCCACCATCCAGTACTTTTCCTTTATTTGGTGGTCCACAGTGGTCCCTGATGTCTCTCTTCACTCTCACTGCTTCATTCTGTCAGGGCTGAATAAATGCCAACAAACAGTCAAAGTTTCCACATGTTCCAACAGCAGTCTGCCCCAGCGTTTATGTTGCTGCTTGTGTTGTTCCAGTGGCAGCAGGAGGATGGTGTTTGGCTTGTCCACGTTTCTAATTACACTAACGGGGGCTGCTGAGTGACCAGAGCCTCATCTCAGCTGACAGAGTTTGTAAAATGGCTAGCTGAGTCAGTCTCTTCCTCTCAAACCACTGGGTTCCCAAACCAGTGGTATTTTTTCAGCTCCGTGTTTGGCTTGCTCATCGCCAGACTAGATGTTTCAGGTAAGACAATAGACCATCTCTCAACGACCCTGTGATGTGCTGACTGACAAACTCCTCTGTATGGAGTTTACAGCCATCTTTGCACCTCTGCTACGCATTTCCACATTGCCATTTTTACACTCATTTTGCAGCAGCTACTCCACCCAAGGCTGAATACAGGTGTAACAGCAGTGGAGCACAGCTAGAGACTGAGACCCTTTCTGAGCCATAATTTGGCCAAATCTGGCAAAAAGCAATGACTGCAATCAGAACTATTGGCTGAATCACAGTTGGTGCTGGTGTATTGGGCCGGTGACAGGCAGCAAACCTCTACCAGTTCATTGGACCCCCCCCCCATTTCTCACCTCTGGGAACAAGAAGGGCTCTTTGAGTGATAGTGCTCATATCTGTACTCTTTACTGGTAAATACCCAAACTGTTTTGGTAAAATGGGTGTACGGTGGTCCTGCCTCTACCCCTGCAAATGCTGCCATGTCATTCATGACCCAAATCCAACAACTATTAGGTTATATTTTATTGAATTGTTGAAAAAATACACACAGAAAAGGATATGAAAAAGCTGGAGATGTGCACCACTTCCAAGATGGGAAGAGAAAAGATATGCAGCAAGACAGTGCCAGTGTTGGCCTTTCAACTTACACATGCAGTGCATCTGAAAAATATCAAGATTAAAATAACTGATTGCACACAACGGAACATGGTTTTCATGCTTGACATGCACATCATGAGCCACAGGGCTGATTCTTCCTCTCTGTGGCACACATGCACCTTTAAAAACAACCTAATGATTGTAGGGAGCTAACTCCTTAACATCCTTATCCCTTCAGGCTGCTTTTAATGCTTTATTTTTAAATGTTCACATATTTATGAGACCTGACTGTAGACAGGTCACACCGTGGTCATGAAGACAGAACCCAGAGAGTCATCACAAGGGATCTGTGTTTGTTGCACTTCAAGTTTTCTTGTTTTGACTGGAGATTCAACATCAAGGAGCAATGATTTAACATTTAATATGGTCAACAAATCTGAGTAAAGGACCTTCATTAGCTTCCAACATTCATGTTTGTTTTTTTTATTTTTTTAATAATAAAATGGAGTAGTTGTCTGACAAACCTTCTTCACTTCATGAACATTCTCTTTCATGAGATGGGTCTGGTACCTCCTATTAGCAGCCATTTCCATTAGTAAAGACTGTAGAGAGAGCCTTTGAAACCCATTTTCCCTCAAATTATTACAAAGAGGCAGGACAAAGCTGTCAAAGCCAATAGCTAAATGTCAGTCAAGCTAGTCAAATGATGTCACATCTGACATCTGACTGATTTAAACCTATCTGCTGTCATGGAAGTAATGTGTCACCAAAGATGAAAAACAAACAAACAAAAAACTATTTTTGTACCAGTCTGTAGATATATTTAATTCTGCTTCAAATGTGATACTGTAAAACATGGGGTTTGCTATGACTTGGACCCAGCACCTAGTGGTCAGCTGAGGAAATGCAACAAAACAGACTTCCTGCATGAGCTTCATCCTAGAAGTGGGATGGTTGCTGATTGGCAGTGATTCTTACAAAAGTACAAAAAGAACAATTTAAAAAAAAAACAAGATAAATGCAGGTAACATCTTCCCGCTCCACTGCACTCTGTCTTCTGCTGATAGCAGTCTGGTTGCCGCTCTGTCTGCGTCACATGATTCATTTTTCCAGTTGTGTCAAGAGGCTGCTTCTTCTGATTCCATCAATCGCGCTGCTGGTCTTTCAAAGAAGGGATGCTCATTGTTGGCTTACCTAAAATTTGTTATATTTATTTATATGTAAATTCAGACATACATGTGAATGGCAGGAGTTTGGTATTTCCCCCCTTTCCTTCTGTGATGCAGTGCTTGATAGTGATGGACAGAAAAGTTAGAGCTGTGGCTTTTACAGTTTTTGTAGCATTCTGTGGTATGGGGATTGGGAAAAAAGTCTGTCTCACCTCCATGTGCATTTAAGTGCACTCATGGCCACTCACTTTAGATTCAGGGACATTTTATCTAAATTGTGGGCTATCTGAATGCAGGAGACTCACGTAACTTCCGGGAGATTTGGGATGTATGTAAATTCTGCCCTCTGTTCTTTTTCAAGAAAATGGTCTGTGAATTAACAAACGAAACAATATTAAACTTGAACAAGGAAATGTCAAAATTATGTTAAACTAAAACAAGGAGATACTATCAGTGTGTTTTATTTACAGTTTAAGAAATGAACAATGGAAATGGTCAAGTAATTTCACCAAGCAAATGGATTGCAGTTTGTCTTTTGACTTTACCTGCAAAATCCACGATGGGACTGAGCTCCCAGTGATTAAGTGATGGTGTATATTTCAAAATAGCTGTCAATCAAAATGGGATTCAGCCTTTCGACTGATCCTCCAATCATCATGCGGAAGCCCAGCCTTCAGGCCAGTCCATAACTCCATTCACCTCCAGAGAAGCTGAGCGTCCAGGGGCAGGACAAAATCATGACATTTATCCAATGACCGTCAGTTTCAAGGTAGTGCAAAAAACTGTTCCATGCAGTCCCTATGAAGCGTATGGAGGCAACAATACACAGAAAACATCTTCATTTTAATTTCAATGGCTATATCCACAATGTCCAATGAGCAGGACTGTTGATGATTTGAGTAACCAGAGAAACAGAATGTGGCGTGGTTGATCCCAAGTTGTTTTGGTGAGTCATTACAATCTTAAACCTGAAAAAAGTTGGGGCACTGTCAGATAGAAGCGTCACACAGCTAAATGCAGGAGGGTTTTTTTTTTGTTTTTTTCTTTTTTGTTTAATGAATGAATGAATTAATTTATATGTGAAAGTACTGCTGGCATTTATACCAGACAAGTGGAGATGCTAAAAGAAAATATTTATTCTATCAAACAAGCCTGGTGTCTTTTTTAAGACCATTGATTTGGTTCTTAATGCCTCACAGACTGTTTTATTGAACATCCCTTGGCCGTCTGGGAAAACTTTCTGAAAGTTTTTATTGAAACTCCCACCCATCCCCACCACCACCCCCAAAAGCCACCATTGTTTGCTCTGCTGTATTTTACCCATTTCAGCCTGTGACTTTATCCTTTTTTTAAAGAAGCAATTGGTCATTTTAAGCCCCCAAATCCAGGAGAGACTTGGAGTATAATTGCTGCTCCTTCAGCTGAGGTGGTTCACTAGGATGTCTCCTGGTCCAACCAGAACCAGACCATAAGGCAGACCCAGGAAACACTGGAGAGATTATATCTCTCAACTGGTCTGGGAATGTCCTGGTGTTCTTGGTGATGATGATCTGGACCTCCCTGCTTAGTCTGCTGCCCCGGGGACCCGAATCCGTATAAGCGGAAGTTAATGAATGGATGGAAAGTTCTCCAAATGATCTTATATGCCCCAGATTTATTTTTTGTTCTAGGACTTTCTGTGCTTGCAGTCATGAACAGTAGTCTGTCCTCAAGTGCTGACTTTAAAATTTCTAAGCATTCAGGAATTAAGCGTCTGATTAAAGAATCAGGTCTAGAACCCACAGTTTGAGTCTTTATCTTAAAAAAAAGAAAGAAATTAAATAGTTTACTGTCATCTAATGGTCTTTCTACTGCAACACAGAATCACCTAATTTAGGAGCTCGTAATGATTCTTAAAGGCTTAAATGAAGGCAATATTTGAACTTCAGTATTGGATTTGAGTGTCAGTTCACTGGAGCCAACACACATTTGTGATCTCATTGTAGAATAAAAACCAAGTAGAACTCAAAGATCTTCAGGAGCTGGTAGAATGTCCAGGTAGAACCAAACAGCATGGAAATACACACAGATGGAATAAATGTCCTCTTCCCATCTACAAACATGTTTAAAGTTCAACTCAAAACTGTTTCTCTTTTCTTGTCTTTGTTTGACTTCATTTTATGCTGCACACATCACTGCACTGTCATTACTCATCTATTCTAAGCCTTTTTAAATCATTTTTTTGTCTGAATATCGATTTTTTAATTTTATTTGCATTCCTTTGATTTTTTTTTTGTTCTTTTCATCTTAATTCCTTTGTAACGCACTGAGTTGTCTTTTGCATGCAATGTGTTTTATAAAATAAACTTGTCCAACCCACATAAACACCTTGAAGTAAACTGGAACACATTTCTAACGCAAACAAAGATAGCAACGTTACAACAGCGAGGACAAATCAAACCAAAATGACCAAAAACATAATATGAATAGGAGTCAGGGAGTGCTAAATGGGGACAGGGAGATCTGGAGAGGGGGTTCTCCTTTGGCACATTAAACATCCAGTTCATATTTAATAATGCACATATGGCATCACATAACAGACCCACCGATCATGGTCAAACTGTAGTATTTTTCTTTCTTTGTTTTCAATATGAAAACACAAATATTCACATTTTTGATCACAACACTGTCATTTCTCAGGAGCTGTGTGTCTGCTCACCTGATGAATCTGCGTCTTTATTTCTGTTTGTGGCTTTGGAAAACCCTGAGGGAAATATCTATGTCAACTGCCAGATGATGGTGGTGGCGTCTGCAGGGAGGCAGCGTGCAGCGGCTCCATCACAAACTGTTGGTGGGAGACAGCGGCCTGGAAATGAGGT
This sequence comes from Arrhamphus sclerolepis, assembly GCA_037176975.1. Classification (NCBI taxonomy): domain Eukaryota; kingdom Metazoa; phylum Chordata; class Actinopteri; order Beloniformes; family Hemiramphidae; genus Arrhamphus; species Arrhamphus sclerolepis. The sequence continues at coordinate 12,910 of JBAMYA010042706.1, forward strand.
TTGTCAGAGCAAATATGCCAGAGCGTTTACAGGGATCTAAGGGGATGGAGTGGCCATTTTTCTGTGACAGCTGATTTAATTTATCTACGCTGGGTCACTTTTTGTGATTAGATACGGAGATTGTTCCAAAAGATTTTAAATTTATTTCATTTAAGTGTCCTAGAGTGATGAAACCAAGTTAAGTGAATGGAAAATTCTCTGAGATGTATTTATTTTGTCATACGATATAGAAGAAAATTCAAAGTTTTACTTTCAGTTTAACTGGAAAAAGTGCATGTTGGCTCCCCACAGGAAGGCTGAGAGGAGTTGGCAGTGACTCAGCTTTGCATGCTCATTGTCCAGCTTTATAATCAGCTTTGTGTTCATGTTCATATGTTTGGTTTATTTACAATCTGCTTGGCACACGGACAAAGGGAAATAAGCTGATAAAAGCCATAAAAGCCCTTTAATTCCATACATATTTCTTGTGAATAAAACTTTCAGAAACTTGAGTGATGTTGTTATAAGTGTCCACCGTGGGAATTGAGAAGAGCAACTGCTAAAACTTTAGATGGAGCAGACCAAACAAGATTTTCACTGAATATTGTAAAAACTGCTTTCAGTTTCAACAAAAAAGCCTGATCTGTACATCCCATCAGAAGCAGAAGCACTGCGGCCCAGTTTTGCAGCATTTTTCTAGTCTGACAGATCAGAGCCACATCTGACAGATGTAGGGGTCTGAAAATGAACCATAGGACCTCGTCATTCAGGAAGTGGGACCAACTGTTGCTTCTCACACTACCTCTGCATGCAGTTGGCTAGTGCTACAACCAACCTGAGCAACAGACAAGATCATGTTTTCAGAGCAATAAAGCAAATGGAATCCTACGATTGTTGCTGCTTCCCCAGCAGAATGACAGAATAACCAGTGTGCTAAAACACTCAACCAATATTTTCAAGGAATGTAACTGTGTGTAATATTGGGTCCACTGTAAAATTTCGGGCATCTCAGATTAAAAATGGCGGTGCTGATTTTATGCACTTGATATTGTCATTATTTTACATTTAGCGTCTACCATTTTTAACACTAACAGCTGTTCGTTTACCTCTACCATCCATGCAATATGTGGTATATTTATCGTGTGCAATTCTCCTGGACTACTGTGTGTGTAATGATACCTCTGTTTAATATTTGTAATATCTAGTGTGTGTATGATGTATTTATTAGAT
>JBAMYA010042707.1:0-14118 GCA_037176975.1 Arrhamphus sclerolepis
TTCCATTTCAACTCTTCTACTGAGTTTCCTTTTATAAAATATTTGTTTTGATTTGGTTACACGCTTTTTCTTTTTTTTTTTTTTTCTTTTCATCCCAGATGGCTATTCTTAGAAAAAAAAAAACATTTTGGTTTACCTTATTTGCACTGAAATAGTTAAACTTTGTATGGGGCAGGCCTAGGATTTTGTTGAACTTAAATATGCTAGGCCTGATATTTTTTATTGTACCCTGTATTTTAATTTGAATTTGATCAAAACTGAGAGCATACTTTTGGTTGCATAATGCCTGGTCCTTTGGTCAGTTGACTGATTTGATAGTCTCAATAAAGACAAGATGTGGCAAAAAATGTGTTTTGTATTGAAAAGGCCTTATACTGTAGCAACTTTGGGCTATCTTAACACATCTGCCCAGAGACCTATCAGGTAGTATTTTAATCTTTTGGTCAGTGGGGTTGAAGGGCAAGAATCAGTGTTTCTTGGTAAATTAGATAGACATTCTCAGGGTCAACTTATTAAGTTTGTCCCACATTGTCCCACTTAAACTTGCTACTTGTCCCACATTTTGTCTGTCTGGAGGTGGTCACCCTATAATACATGCACATATACACATAATATTGCTGTTGCATGTACTCATCTGTTTTAACGCTCTACTTCTGAGATGGTGTCCATTAAATGTGTTGAAGAAATGCGCAAATGGATGGGCAGATGAAAGAAAAGCGTGTCCTTGCATGTGTGTCAAAATGAGAAACTGGATGGTGTGGTGTTAACTGCAGGAGTAATGGCTCTCTGATCCTGCAGTTCAGAGTAACACATCTGCCCAGATACATCTCAGGTAGGTCAGATAAAGGTAAAGTCCGAAATACATCATAATTAGAGCTTAAAACAAGCAAATGAAGAAAACAAAAGACAGAAAGTAGGGTAAGTGGCCATTTGTACAGGCTGCATCGACAAACATTGCAAACTATTACTGAGATCTAGACTGCTGAGTAGTTGATTCACTTCAGCAAATAGTTATTATTTAGTAAAATATCAGGTCATGTTGGGATTTTAATAACAATCCCTTGCATGCTATTTTGTTTTGTAAAAATTTGAACAGTGATGGGATGTTGGACAGACACAGATTTGTGTCGTGGTATAATTCTTATTCTACTGCCAACTTAAAAGCAAAAAGGGCTCCAGGACTGAACATTCCTGATCTATTCAAGCCCTAGTGTGGATATAGTATTACCTAACAAGAAAAAAGAAAAGTTAAAACAAACAAAAAACCTAAGCTTAAGGATAATAAAGAATGAGTGAGTGGACGATAGTTCTTTAAACATCACAAAATTGTATCTCAATAAATCCATTAAAGCAGAATATATGTTAAAGATAATAATTATTCTGTAAAACCTCAGTAAATTCGACTAATGTCTATCCTTTGTTGTATCACAGTTTAAAATTAAATGAATAAATACACACTAGGTCTGCATAGAGCTGGTTACTGTTTTGTGTTGGACTGAATTTATTGGTCAGGTCCATCATAAACGACAGCTTTTAGACTCAATCAAACAGTCATCATTTTACAACGTTCTTTTTTTTCCTCTTTTTTTCGTCATGACCCTCTTGTTTTTGCCACAAATACTATCCAATTACATCCCTTTATCTCACTATACCTCACTCTGTTTTCCTGTGTTCTGTGATAATAGAGGGATCCATCACAACATTAGCTGTAGGCGGTTTTATAAGCTCAGCAGAATGCTGCATTGAGAGTACTCAAATTATAGGCCACTGCATTATACCTTAGAATACCCCTTTTTGTTTTGGGTGGTGTGTCTGTCTGTGTGAGTGATGATGATACTGTAAGTCATGCTCCCTCACTAATGACTGATGATGCATTTTCAAGAGGAGAGGAGAAAAACGATGGCAGGTGGCAACATCTCTCACACTGCTGTCGCCCTCACTGTCAATCTTTCTCCCTGCCTCTCTCTGTGTTGTTTCAGCTCTCAGCCCATCTATCTGTCTTACTCTTAAATTATGTTTCGGTATTTTTTCCATTTCACTGTATATGGAGAAAGAGAGAAAACTTCAGATTTGTGTTCGCTTGAAATATCTTGTATTAAGCATAACCAAGTTAACTGTGGTTTCAATAGGTTTTGCTCAGTTGAGGACAGAGAAATTTACATTTTTTCACAACTGCAAAGGCAGAAACCCTGACACCTTTCTCTCAAAACTGTAAATAAAATATCTAGTTTTCAAACTTACATAACCCCTGACGCTTCATCAAAAATTCAAGTATTGTGTCAAAACAGTTTACCTCTAACTGAGTGGACAAATGTAACTATTATAAATATTATAAATATAAATACTTCACAGTACTATGGCCTGTATATCTGCTGTATGTCTACTTTCAACTGGCTGAGGAAAAAAAAAATCAGCTTTGGATTGGTCACTTGCAGTCCTAACCTTCCCTATTTAGAGAATGTGTGGAAAATTCTGAAAAGAAAACTGTTACGACAGCTTCATGCATTTTCACATCTTAAAATGTTTGAGATGCCAACTTTTCTGATTTGGGACTATAGAACTACATTGTCAAATTGAACACCATGTCATCAATGACCTCTACATCTCAAGCCATGTTCTCTCTACCAAGGCAATGAAGGAGAGAAGACCCCTCACGGTGTCTTGTAACAAGCCTGGCATGACTCATCTACACTATTCATGAAAACTTAGGGATTATCGGATTTCGGATTGAAAGTCAGAATGCCACCAAAATGCACCTTGAAAGGTTAACTTAATTTGACCTTCTCTAAACTTTTGAATGCCATGCCCAACTCTTCAATGTTATTATTGCATAACATGTTATTCTCTAACAAAATAATTAGCTGCAAAATCCATCAACTGACCTGCATGTTCTACTTCAGTGACAGTTTGTATTTAAACCGTCCTCGTCATTGTGATTTTCTTTTGACATTGTTACAGCCATTTACCTCTCTGTTTGGGTTGTTGCAATGCACCTTTAGATTTGTGGATGTGACTTCAAGTTGGGTATGTATTTATCCAGGTGTGCTAATGAGGTCAGGTGTGCACACCAGGAGGTATACAGTTTTTGACCGCAGAAGAGGCAGTTTATTTGCAGCAGTTTGTTTAAAATTGGCTATTTAATCATATATGCAAAGTCTGCTACTAGAAGGGAGGCAGATAATAAATCAAGAAAATTATCAAGGTGCTGTTGTTAGCTCTTGTTTCAATCACTGGTTTGAGATGGAGAAATTTCCACTGCATTCTTCTATTTAAATGTCTTTCCAGAGAACCCACATCAAACATTCCTGATAAGTGGAGATGGATGTAGCCTTGCAAAAGATGCAGAAAGACTCCTGTTGTGTAGTACATTGACCCTGAAGTGCATAGACCGCATATTAATGTTGCTTTAAAGTGTTATCTATCTGTACAATAAACAAACAGTAAACACTGAATGACTTTGATTCTAAGCTGCTGTGATATTTGAATTTCCCCCTGTGGGATCAATAAAGTATATCTATGTAAACTTATTTGCACAAACACATGATCAGTTGTTGAAAGGATGACCACCATTTAACCCTTCAACTCTTATATGGTCTTCAAGAAGTCATTATTGCATTTCATGGAAAGTCATGACACTGAAAAATCAAGTCAAATGCTGAGAGAACATAGTTAGATGTCAAACAATAACCTGGTCTCTTATCTCACCTCATTGGTAAAGAAACCATAAAGAACCTACTGAGATTAGGTTGTCCCCCCCGTACTGCTTCTCTCATCATCATGCCATGAACTAGAGCTTGGTCAAATGTTTCTCAGACTACTTCAAAACTACTGCTCTTGGTATTTCTGGTGCCCTTCCTCTTTTTCTTTTTCGTTTCAAGTCTTACTAATGTGTTCGCTTTGAACATTAAATCTTATTTATGTATTTTATGTATGTTTTGAACTATTGCTCAAAAATCTGTGACACTGGTGCTTTACTTCTGCAACATGTTGTCACCATTACAAATCACAATCGCAAACATCACAGTGAAAAATATGTTTTAGTGACTATGTATGCAGGAATTCCTGCACAATATGAATATGTGGGTGGAGACACTTTGGCCAGGCATGTTTGACAGTCACAAAATAGTGAAATCTATTTTGGTCTGTATCAGCAAGTAAGGGTCACGACAAACGTGGCGAATGCTCTTCTGCAGTTTGTCAGTAGCATGATGAGCAGTATCATGGCAGTTTGAAAATATGTGAATTTGAGTGACAAAAGACAATTAAGGCATTCTATTAGTTGATTTTGTTATAATATAAATAAGTTATTGAAAATATGGAGACAAAAAGTACTTTACAAGGTACAGACAACAACAGACCCCACTACCCACAAGTGAAGTCTCATTCAATGAGACTAGAATGTATTCACAATTCTGCAAAAAGAAAATGAAATAGATCAAAGATCGTGCATAGGTGAATAAGAAAAATGTTTGATTAAAAAATTGGATGCTGACCACTAGAATGTTGGCTCAGAGAATGGTGAGCCTGTATTTAAAAATGAATTCTGGTGTTTTATTTATGGTATTGATTAAAAATGCACTTTTATCTTAGCAAAGTCAACAAGAAAGTAAGGGGGCATAGTCAGCTGAAGAGTTCCACTTGGGGACTAAGGATTAGGAATTGATTATTGAGTAAGGGCATGGAAGAAGAGCCAAGGTATACAAAACATACTAGGAGCCTAAATCTTTCTTGTCCAGTCAATGGCTGATCCTTTGAACATTAGACAGAACTCCTCCTCCTCCTCTCTCTCTCTCTTCCCCCTCTCCTCCTCTGTCTCTCTCCGTCTGCTGCTGCTCAGACTGCCTGTGGTGATGTGAGGCTGGTGTCCCCCTGTCAGGTGTGCTGGAAAGTGTTTCTGAAGGTTCTGCTGGGGGACTTCAATGCTCATGTGAGGAACAACAGTGTTACCTGGAGAGTTGTGATTAGGAGGAACTGCTTAACTGATCTGAACCCAAGAGGAGTTCTGTTGTTGGACTTCTGTGCTAGTCACAGGTTGTCTATAACAAAGACCCTGTTCAAACAAAATGGTGTCCACAAGTGCACTTGGCACCAGGAGTCCCAGGATAATAGTTCAGTTTACTGCCATATGTTCGGGACACCCATGTCAAAGGAGGAACTGAGCTGTGAATTGATCAGTACCTGGTGGTGAGTTGGATCAGATGGTGTGGGAGGATGACTGACAGACCTAGTGGACCCAACCATGTGGTGAAAAACATCTGGCAGAGAATCCTGTCAGACAGATCTTTAACTCTCACCTCTGGCAAAGCCTCAACCACATCTCAATCGAGCTGGAGATCATTGAGTTGGAATTGGCTGTGGTCCTTGCCTCCATTGCTGAGGGGGTTGACAGGAGCTGTGGCCACAGAGTCCCTGAACTTGGTGGTGGATATCTCGGGTGATGGAAATAATCAGGCTGAAGAAAGAGTCAGGCAGAGCTTGGTTATCCTGTCAGAACCTGGAGACAGGCATTGACAGGCCAGTTACAGTAGCTGAAGTCACCAAGGTAGTTAAGAAGTTACACGGTGGTAGGGTTTTAGGGGTGGATGAGTTCTCCAAGGCTCTGGTTGTTGTAGGGCTGTTCTGGTTGACATGTCTCTGCAACATTGTGTGAACATTGGGAGTAGTACTTCTGGATTGGCAGACTGGGCTGGTTCCTCTAGAAGGAGGACCAGAGACTTTGCTCCAATTACAGAGGAATCACACTCCTCAGCCTTTCTGGTAAAGTCTAATCAGGGGTGGTGAAAAGCCAGAAAACAGTGGAATGTCCTCTTCGGCTTGGGAGTGAAGTTCTGCCTCAAGTGGAGGACATTAAGTATCTCAGTCTTGTTAAAAAGTGAGGGAAGAATGGAGCAGAAGATTGACAGGCAGATTAGTGTGAAGCGTCTGCAGTACTGTCTGTTGTGGTGAACAGAGAGTTGAGCCAAGACTCTGCTTACAAGTCAATCTTTGCTCCTACCCTCACCTGTGATCACGAACTGTGGGTAGTGACAGGCAGAATAAGGCTGTGGATACAAGCAGTGGAGATGACCTCTCTATGTAAGGTGGCTAGACTCTCTTGGAGATGGGGTGAGAAGTTCAGTCATCTGGGAGGACCTCAGTGTCGAGTTCCTGCTTCTTCACATCAAGAGAAGCCAGCCTAGGTGGTTCAGGCATCTGGTGAGGATTTCATAGGCATTCCTATCAGAAAAATACTGATAATCTGAGCAATAATTATAAATGGTAAATAATGAGGACCAACCACTTACCAAATGGAGAAACACCCACAAAAAATAAATAAAAAATTCATGTCCACAGACATAATTTTTGTATGTTTTGATTCTACCTGACATATAAATAAAAAGATGAACAGTTGTCACTGAACCTGTTGAAATGTACACACACACCCACACTATAGCCTCAAATGTTGAGGTCAATGTCTGGTGTTCATGTGAAAAAATCACAAAAAATACTGAAATTTGCATAAATTGTTTTGGTAACTGAAACTCCCTTATTTGCAGTGAATATTATATTTGGAAACAGCATCATACAGCATCAGTTTTTGGTAAAACACATATGTTACAAAAATAAGTTGAACAGTTTCCCTTACTTGTGGCACATCATATAAGAATCCACACTACCTGCTCCAACACCCTCCCATTGGCCGAAGACCCAACCAATCTGCATTAATCTTTGTTGACACAGAAGGTTACAAGTCTGCGGAACTTGGAAAGACAAACATCGCCCTGTCCGTGACAGTTTTGTTTTAACTAGCCATGGGCCAACAGTACTGAAAGTTGGAAATGATTTCTGACCACCCTTCCTAGGTTGTAATGTAACAATTTCTGAATTTGACAGTTTCTCCATATTAATAAGTAATACTTTATAATAGAATCAAATAAAAATATATGTACTGCCAATATGGCATCATTTTCTCTTCATTTTGAAATCAAGTGGCCATTCCAAATAATGGCTCTTTGATTTTTGCTGCATTATTATATTTTTTCCCTGAAGGTGTCAGCAGCTGGTGACTCCATGTCAGCCACAAGGAGACATAGGCCTTTAGGGCCAAAAACAGTTTTTGTGTGTGCAGTCATGGGTATGTGTGTATCCTCATACTGAGGGGAGTCAGGGTGTTTGGTTCATTAAACATGCAAATGCAAGCTTATCTTCCCTCGACACCAGATAATGCTGAGAATAGATAATAACCAACCAAACTGCACCAGAGAGCCAGCAGAGAAAGACGGGGTGCAGTAAAACATAGATTTAAACAAAACACACAGAAATAATTAAAAAAAATAAAGTTAAATAAAGCTGAAAAATGAGAGAAAGAATAGTATAAAGAGACAAGTTATTAGCAATTAACTTAGTGTGAATATAGCTATGGAAGGCTAAATAAAATGGAGGCTAATACCTTTGTATTTTTCCGATCTATAGGTACATCAGGTATGTTAGTCTCAGAAGGCTGGTACAAGGCAGCTCTGATCACATGTATTGTGTGAATGCAGTGTGCCGTGTTCCTATCCACTTTCTGAATGAGAATGGCTGTTCATGGGAGTGCTGTGGTTATGGTTCAAAACAAGGTGATAAATTTGCTACTAATTGGCCATGGAAGTCTCTTCATCATTTAGATTTTCTGATGTGTTTATTGTTGCCCTGATATAGTCTGGTTTTTTTTTAGTTTTTTTTTTATTTATTGTCCATGTCTTCATGGTTGTGTTCACTTCTGAGCTGTGAGCTGAGGCTTCATTCTCTGTTGAATACGAAAGACACCATCCATCCATCCATCTATCCATCCCAGGTCTCACTTGTCTCCAGCTGGTGCACCCTGGACAGATTGCAAGTACATCACAGCAACAAGAACCCATTACATAAAACTATAACTGTGTGTACATCATTTGATTTATTTCCCCCTTTTGGCTTTAGATCATATTATTCTGAGAGGTGGTGTATATGCTTGAACAAAAATGATTGGATACATTAAACATGCTTTTATCTGTACTGTTGTAGTCAACAACCCAAATGCAGCACACAGAAACGGATATCCAGTAAATCAGAGCAGTTTAATACATGCCAGATATTTCTATTTTTGAAAGATTTGCTTGGGTGAGAGGGTGAAACATTCTTGTAACCTCAAGCAATCTTGTATTGTTGTGTAGTTGTAGTAGTAAATAATGGAACAAAAATGTTTGTGTATTCATCAGCCAAAATCTTTAGAGAGAAAGAAATTACAATTGAGCCAACTGGGAATAAATAGATTAGACTTTTAAATCAGGATCAGTCAAACTAATTGCAATCGTTTCATCTCCAAGGAGTAGTGGACCATAGCACAGGGAGAGCAGGATTAATCTAAAACCTGAAATCAACACAAGATCAAATTCTTAGTCATGCGAAAAAAAGCAGAGGACCATTAGCTTCCAGACATGCTCTAACTCAAATGATCTGGCAGCCAATGAAAGGAACAAACAGGGTTGAAACACTGTTGGGTTGCTAAGTGGAGAAGCGACAGGTGTGTAGACTGATGAGCGATCATGAGGCTGCGAGGAGGTGTAAAGCCACATGCCCACATCACTGCCATGCACAAAAATGCAGAGGGAAAAGAAGACAAGTGAGCACAGGGGAAAAAAAGGGGGGAAAGCGATAAGGGGAACCATACGATGTCTGATCTGAAAAGCACTGACTATGCTAATCACCGCACTGTCAGAACATGTTGGCAAGGCAGCTACTTGCTGAGTGGTGTGTGCAAAGTTTGTCTCGCATATGGTGCATCATCGAGAAAATAAGTCTGGCAGCAATAACGTTCAGCCTAAAATCCATACATGGGAAAGATGAGCTGGAATCCTGAGAGGTTTCTGGGGTGGACTCTGGGAGAATTTCATCCATAATGGACCATCCTCTATGGATGATGAGAGCCAGCTTCTCCATGAAGGGGATTGGTGCTGGTTCCCAACCTGTTTTACAGGCCTCTTCCTTCTTCCTGTTGCCTTTTGCAATGACTCAAATTCAGGCCAAACTCATAAGCTTAGACATATGATTCTGAGGAAATTCTAATCTTTTTGAATTATATTTATATATTATTTTCCCTTGTTTCATCAGTGTACTTCTAGAAGCCGTTGGATTGCATCTACACGGTTACTCATGAGGTTTGAATGATTTTGTTTTCAGACAAGCTATCTACCAATAATAAATTACACTAGAAGAGGTTAAAAAAACCAAAACAATCTAAGTTAATGGGCAACAATGTAATTAAAACAAAATAGGCTGAGTTGTGAGATCAACTAAAGTTGCATTATAATAAATTTTAGTAAGTAAATGAATAATCCTCATTTCTCTTGTGCATTAAACACTTTTCACATGAAGGATCACTCTTCATTTAGTCAGTCTTAGCCTCTAGATGCTAGTTGATTTAACTATTTCATAACTGGCGATAGGGAACAGATAGATCAGGCTTATTTGATTCAGACATGTTCTCCCCACGCTAGCATGGAGAGAACATGCAAACTGAACACATAAAGTACACCCGACAGGGATTTGAACCTTCCTAGCTGTGATACTGCAGATGCAAAAAGAAGAAAAAGGGGGGAAAAAAGGGAACATATTCCCGTCCTTCAGGTGGTTTTGTAACACTGATCTGTCAAAATCGTCAAAAAATGTGACTACATGGTTTCAAATAGTTACAAGGGGCTTAGTATTTGTAATACTGAACATTAATCTGCTTATGTGTAATCAGTATCTTCCCTCTTGTAGGATCAAATTAGCATTTTATGTGAACATTTAACTATTTAGCATTACTTTAGTTCTTCATTTCTTCTTACAGTTTTTCAAACGTATGCATAAAAGTGAGGGTGTTCACTTTTATGTTCACTGGATGAATTGAGATTGAAATATTAGTAGTTATGTTATAGTTGATAGTAATAAGCCACGAAGAAACTTCAGTTGACAGTGAATGTGCCGTGTGTGTGTGATGACATGATGTAAGCTTCACAACAACACTATTGAGAGTAAGGGGTAATATAGGCAAGATCAAAGGTGAAGTAAATGTTGTTGGTGTCTGCAGGTGGAGGAAGGAGAGGCTGGTGATTAGTACATTGGACATACTGAAGGCCTGTGAAGGCAATCAGGAGGGGAGGACCAAAAAAAAAATTAGAGGTGTGGGAAAAGCCCTGGAGAAAGAAACACATTGAAGGTGTGAAGAGGAAGGGAGGGATATCGTGGAGAGCTGATATGTGCTTGTGTGTCAAAGATATTTTAGGAAGAGTTTTTTTTTGGAAAATGGACAGAAAGAAAAATCATCTAATTAATTGTGAATATTGCGATCTAGAAATTTGACTTTTTCAAGAGTTATTTGATTTTTTTTTTTTTTTGCTCAGTTTGTCTTTACTTATTTATGTTTACGCAGTGATGTCCTTTAAAGACATGCTAGGGAGAATATGTGTTTGTGCATGTGTGCATGAATGGCAGGAAAGCTAAGAGACTGAGAAGGCAAGTCAGAAAAAGAATCTGAGGGAGTTCTTTTTACTCTTGAGGCATCATGCCCTGAAGCCAAAGGAATAACTGCCTGGAGCAGTTTATGGCAAAGATTTCACACTTGTAGAGTGTGGGCAGTCAGTCGTGTGAATTTTTTTTTTTTGTCCAGTATACGTCTCAAGGACAGGTTGTTTTCACATCTGCATCTTTGCACACATCTGAGCTCGGCCCTCGCTTCCAAACTGCAAAAAAGTCTTTCACTTTAATGGAACAACATTGCCATTAATATGCCACTCAAAAACTTAATATTGCATTGATGCCTCTGGTGCCTATGTGACTAATAAAACCTGTAACAATTTCAAAGTAAACAAAAAGACCTGACAAGTGATTGATTGGATTAATTTGATGAAACATAAACCAGTGCATACACAACACCGTGAAGTGCCCGCAAAGCATTGTAGTCTCACAATTACTTCACTGAGGATTTAGATGAGCATAATAAAGTTAGCAATTTTATTTCCTTTTGGCCAGAATTGTGTCTCGAACAGTTTTCCCAAGAGCCATAACTGAATGTCTTAATTACACTATTCATTGTGACTTTTATCACCTCTTCTGGATGCTTCCAAATTGATTTCTCTGCATTGTAACTCAATAAGTCAGACGATAACCTGGGTGGTGAGAATAACTTGTTGGATTTCATAATCTAGATGGATTCTTGAGAGGAAGCACAGTTTAAAATTTAATGTGAACAATGGAAAGAGACAGAGAGCTAGAACTCAGATGAAGATACTTGTTTCCTATTTATGCAATAAAATAAAATAAATAATTCCAATCTTTTCTTTGTGTAGAATTTTTACTTTTAACTGACTGAGTTGGTGAAGTTTATATGAATTTAATCTTCGCTGCTCGAATGAAAAGTTGACAGTTACAGTCAAGAATGAGTTAATCAGATAAGCCAGAGAAGCCACGCTCTGTTCTTTAAATCTTTACCTAAAGTGCCATGTTCTGGTCTTCATAAGTAAGGAATTTTTGAGTTTATTGTGATGCACTTACGAGCTACACAGGACAAGAATACCCAGTCATGTTTTGAAAAACTTATTGAGATCGAAGGCCTTTATAGTGTGTATTTTAAGTATCAGGCTCACATACAGTATAACATATAGTTTAATATACAACATAGTTTGTTCTATTAAACAGGCCAAATGCAAATTTAACGTTTAACTCTGAAATGCTGTCGGATGGATCCAAACTTGCCTGACAGAGGCTACTTCAACTCTTTTTCAGTGTTTGTTTGTATCTCTTTATTATACCATCACAATAGTGAATTGTTTTTGAATAATCATTAGCTACCACTATCATCACAACATCCTCAGTTAGTTTCTCATTCTCTCAATATGAGCAATTTACTGTATGAAAAAAATAAAAAAAATCCTGCAAGGAAAGACATGATTACTGTGCAGGGTGCAATTTCCATAATTTAAAAATGTAGCATGACAACGAGCTAAACTGTAAAACTGTTATGTACCTGCAGGTGTTATCACAGGTTTGTGTCCATCTGTCATGCTTACAGTTTCTGTTTCTTTCTTTTTCTTACATTTATTACTGATCTCTGGTTGTAGAATTGATCTAAAATCATTTAAAGATTGATTTGAAATATTTACAGCAGCATACAAAATGATGAGTATTGATAACGTGAACTGTAAAATCATCAACATGGGAGCAATGTGTTTTTTTTTTATTTCTCAATAACCAGATGGCCCTTGCATGTATATGTGTGAGTGTGTGTTTCTGTGTGTGTGTGTGTGTGTGTGTGTGTGTGTGAGTTTTCTGTAGGCTCCAGGTCTTAGATGGAGTCTGTTGAGTCATTTACCAACCAAACGTTGTGATATATTGTGATAGCTGGACCAGCCAGCTCCTCTCCTGCCAGTTAATTAAAACTTCAACCCCAGGGAGCCACTAGTGTGTCACATTGCATCATTTTAATCAATCAATCGCGTACATGCATGAATACCTTCACACATAATGAATATATGCATCCATCTGAAAGTTCTGTCATCTAACACACCTACACACACACCTACACCATGTTCTTTGTGTAATAAAGCATGCACATTATTAATTTTCACTCTAAAGATGCCAAGCCATCCTTCTGTGGAACATTAGCTGTCTGTAGATGGCAATTCATTAAAATAGAGGAACAGTGATACTAACAAATTGCCAGACACACTGTAAGTATTTGTTCACATCATTGTTGCTTTGTTTCAAGAAACTGTTTTAAGATAAACTCCTATTTCTTAAAAAAAAACAAAAAAAACAACAAAAACAATCAGCAGTTAGAAAACGAAACTAATGAAACATGAAACACCATGACTTTTGGAATGAAATTACCTTTTTCTTCCGATTATTTATGACCCAGTATATTCTTACTGCATTTTTTTCATTCAACATACACTGAACTGCGTGTTTCTGGACCTGGACGACCTTGCAGTCTGCAACATTATTAAGTTTTCCTCCTTAACATGGAACGTTCATGACGTTATTTTAAACCATTACACAGAGTAGTTCATGAAACATTCATTGTGGACAAAAAACTTTTTGTGGAAAACCTTTTTTTTCTCCAACCTTAAAGATAAATGTACAGTGGCCCCCTGAACCTGACTAACTTCAGACATTATCTAATATACTGTATATGCCTCCATTTTTATATCACTATTTACTATTACTGTATACTATTACTATATTACTATTCTCTCTTAATGTCTCCAGACTTCTATATTGTATTTTAACACAACTGAATTCCTAACACAGATACTTTTATTCATATTTTTTCTGTCTTTTGTCAGACTACACAATGAGTCAGGGAATGGTAACTTTCATCGGGGCATGACATCACATGGCTGGCCTTGAGTGTCTCTGTGTGAGGCTCTGTCATATCTGTGTGTGTGTGTGTGTGTGTGTGTGTGTGCATTTCCCAGTGCTTGACAGTTTGCAGGAGATGACAATTTATTTAGCTGACAAGATAGACGTGGGCGGGGTGACTTTTCTTATTGTCTGAATAAAAAATGGCTCAGGCAATCACGTCTGCATGCCGAAGTGAATACACTGCAAGAACAGGTCGTACCTTCTTCCATTCAGCTGAAGGAAGAGAAATATGTGGATGCAAATGAGAGGAGTAAAAATGTGGTGAGGAAAAAAAAAGCTTAATAGAGAAGCTGAGAATACAACAGAAGGACTCTATAACTATAAGAATTACATGTCAAACAAAATATACAGATGTATAAAACTAATTCCACTGCTAAATTCACATCTGTGACTAAAATCATTTAGATGACTGACTGCATTCATTCCAGATCTCCGTTGGTGCCATTTACCGTTTTAAATTTATATTGAATTTCCAGTGACTCTCACTGGATGAAGTCAAATGTTTACCATTCTCAGAGTTGTTGTTGTTTTTTAAACCACTGGAATCTGCAATACTGAACTCTGTCAGTGTTGTGTGAACAGTGGCGTTAAAGGCCAGTAGACGTTTCTTGTTTGTCCTTTTGTGCTCTATTTATATTTATAGCCACTTCATGAAAATAATGTGCCAATTATTGTTTATGTACATTTTGAATTGTAAAAGCTACTTTACATGAC
>JBAMYA010042708.1:0-14116 GCA_037176975.1 Arrhamphus sclerolepis
CCCCCCCCCCCCCCCCCCCCCCCCCCCCCCCCCCCCCCCCCCCCCCCCCCCCCCCCCCCCCCCCCCCCCCCCCTCGCTCTTTTTGCAGTTGAATCTTGAAAACATGTTGAACAATTGTTTTGTTTTGTTTTTTTGTTTATCTTTTTACTTCTGTCAGGAGAATAATTATCACACTTAACTGGGAAAGTTACAGTTTTAAGCTGCCATCATTAATTAGTGAAAGGATTACACAATTTGGGTAACTTGTGGACATACAAGTACCTTGCTGAAAAATGTAGATTTAAGAAAGAATTTATTCCAGTTTGTTTGTTTTTAGGAAAGAATTAATGCATGAAAGGGTCAACATTTAAAATGAATTTTTACATATTTTTTCCCCTATATCGTCATCTTTTCCTAACAACTGTTCCCTCTAGGACGTAATTTCTTTTTTCTGTTTTTTGATCCTGTAATTAACAACGACCACATGTATACATTTCTATTACAGATAATAATGAAAAAATTCAGTTTATGCTTTACAGTCTTATTTTAGTAATAATTATGAAAGATGACAGAACTTTAATGAGACATTCTTTAATAAGCACCATCACTGTCACTGACTGTTGATATCACTGACTTGTAATGAATCGAAAATCAAATGACTTTTATTGTTTGGCTATAATACACTACTAATATTTCCCTTCCTTTCAGTTGTTCCCTTCAGGTGTCTCTGCAAAGAATCATTCCTCTCCATCTAATCCTATCCTTTGCATCCTCTTCTCTCACACCATCTAACTTCATGTCCTCTTTCTCTACATCCATAAATCTCGTCTTTGGTCTTCCTCTAGACCTCCTGCCTAGAATTTCCAGCCTCATCTTTCTTCTACCGATACATTCGCTATCTGTCCTCTATACATGTTCAAACCATCTCAGGATGTTCTCCCTGACTTTCTATTTCTAGAACATCTAACATCTCCTTCCCCTCTGATATCCTCGTACCTGCTACTATCCATCCTTGTCACTCCCAAAGAGAACCTCAACATTTTAACCTCTACTGTCTCCAATTCTGCCTCATATCTTTTCCTCAGGTCCACACTGTCTAAACAAAAATGCCTAAAATGATGAATAAAATTACCAAATTGGCACAAGTTCTTCACCATACAAAAAGAAAGCCCATAGACGTATATAAATGGACAAGCCATCTGGTCATGTCACCCACTGGTTTCTACAAAGAGCCGTTGATGCCCAATTTTCCTCAAAGTACACAGCGCCAAGCAGAGCCAATGGCTAGCTCACTTTCAAGCATGTCAAATTAATCTGTGCATCTGATTGGTCAGTTTTGTTGCTAAATATAAATTTATCTGATGTGGTACAAAAAACTCACATCTAACTATAGAGACCAAAACTGATTTTTGTTCCAGGCTGGGAATATGTTTAATTCTGATGCAAAGTTGGGACTTTTAATGCAGCGGTCAATGGGGATTTACTCTGTTTTGGAGCCAGCACCTAGTGGTCAATGGAAGTGGGGTGGTGACTGTTTGAGAGAGCCTAATCAGAACTTAAGGTAGTCATTTATTTCCATTGTGGATAATTACCATGGATATTTTTTTATTTTTTCAGACCTGAGCTGAGATGCTGAGCTATAGATTGCTTTCGTTTTTAAATCAACATTGTAACAAGCATAGACTGGCTCCAACATAGATTCGTTTTGCACTCTTCAATCAATGTATGTGTATTGACTCCATCAATGTATGTATATTCAATCAATATAACATATCACCTCCTCTTCATCACCCTCTGCCTGACTGGCAGCCTTGACAGCTCTGAAACTCAAAGATCAGCTTGGCTGTGACCAGTTTTCAAGCTAGTGGTCTATAAGAATACCCACTTCTCTCTTTGGGACCGAAAAAAAATCAGTACATCACTGCCGCTGCCCATGTCACTATCCCCAGAAACCAAACCTGAAAGAATGATGTAGAATCATTGTTAGAAAGTGAAAGCCGGGTAAGGTCCTGGTGTGTAGTATCCGTTGTGTAATTTGTGCCTCCTTTTTCCCAGCAGCACCATGCCTGGTGGGCAGCAGCCTCAGAAGCACTATGGTATCACTTCTGCCATTAGCCTCGCACCCCCACGAGACATAGACCACGAGTACACCAAGAAGCTCTGTGAAGCTATGAAACCTTTTGGGGTGTTTGAAGATGAGGAAGAATTAAACCACAGGTGAGAATCAACAGGAGTATTTGATTTATTGTTGTTGTTGTTATTATTATGTTCTTTATTATTGTGACCACAGTAGTGTTAACAGCTGCCCTACACAAAAACATATGATTAACTTATGACTTAACTATTTTCCACAAATATTTAAACCATGCTTCCAAACCCCAATTTAAAAAAAGAGTGCAACTATTTGCAGCTCTCATAAATCTACATAGAACAAGTCAAACATTGTATGTGGGATATTTTACTATTAAATGAAACTATTGATTAATTTTGAATTTGATGAATACACTACAACCCAGAAAAGTTGGATTGTGGGCAACAAAAGGCTGGAAAATAAATGGTACTATTAAGAGACACTTGGAAGAACATCTTGCAAGTAATTCATTCTTCTGACCACAAGTGGTATTGACCAATATTTTCTTGGGAAATCAATTAAAGCTAGCTCTCTTTTGTTTTTTTTGTTTTTTTTTTGTTAAAGGCCCAACAATGCCCAAAGCAGAGCATGCTCAATTTAATGATGCTAAGAGGCTAAAAACAAAGCCAGGAGAGCACACAGTTCAGTTTCTGCCATCTTTCAGTTTTGATTTAGTTAATGTAAGAAGTTGATTACAGTTAAGAGACAGAAAATCAGAATTGGAAAAAAAAGGAGAGAAAAATCAATTGCAGTTCGTGTATGTTTATGACCTGGTGTGAATGGGTGGATCAGAGGTGTGAAAGGCTTTTCAAAGTTCCTCAGACGAAATGAGGGGCAGAGGTTTGCTAGTCTGTAGAAAAAAAGGCAAGTTGTGAAAATATTTGAGACTAATCCTTAAAGTAAAATTGTGTTTTTGAATATTTATACGATGCTTATAACTAACTTTAAAAGACTGAGAAGCTTGAGAGAAAATTGGACAAGTTTAGAAATCAAGATGAGATGCATTTAAAGTTTGATTTGTTTAATTGCTTTATCTACAGATTAATAAACATAAAACACTGTACCAACTTTGAAGAGATGTTGCTGCTGTCAAATTCAAAATTACCTGTTGTTTTTGTTTGTTTGGTGTTTTTTTTTTTTCTCAAGATGGAGCATTCCCTAAGTTTCAACATTTGATGTGTTTTCTGTTTTATTATGAATAAAATGTCAGCATATGAGATTTGCAGATCTCTGCTCTCTTTGTTCATTTACATTTTCATAATGTCCTAATGTCTTTGAACTGGGATTGTGGGTCTCCTCCCAAACAGGTGCTCTTCAAATTTTTAGGGGAATCGACAGTAAATGTTGGCATCACTTAAACTGGGCACTTTGTTTATACGAAGGCAAAATTAAAAGGTTCTCTTATTTATTTATTTATTTTTAGAGAAAGTCACAAGGTTAAGTAGTATTTTATGATCAAAAAATGAAATAAAATCTAAAACTTGGATGCCAGAGAGGTTTTAACATGATGACAACCAAGCTGAGACGTTGTAATCTGGATGGTGAACAGCAGTAGATAGTCGGCTTTAACATCGACAGTTAATTAGACTTGGATTTTCATTACAATCTCTTAGGGTGGATGAGGTCCATCTCATTTACAAATGGTAAGAAACATCTGGTGAACTTGCTTTAATGACAAAGTAATTTTGACATGATTATGTATATCCGTCTAATGTTAGCTGTAACCATTTGTGTTACACACAGTTATGTATTTCTAAGATATTAGTTTAGTGTTTGAGAAGACCAGTTATTCACAAATTCAGATTACAAAATGGCAACAATCATTATATTCCATTTCCATTATATTAGTGTCTGTCTCTATCAAACTCTTCCTCACAACATACTCTTGTTGACTCATTTACATCGCTCAGAACATGTGTGCGTCTGTGTGCGTTGCTCTGATTGGTTGTAGCTCTAACCAACTGCGTGTAGAGGCAGTTTGAGAGGCAAACATTGATCCCTCCTCCTGGATGAGGAGCTCCTATGGCTTGTTTTCAGACCATACATCTGTCCAGATGTAGCTCTGATCTATCAGACTCGGCAAGATATGTTTATTTTAAATGAGCCGACTGATACTTATCAGGTTCACACTCTCTAAACAAATTGTGAATAAAATGATCAAATTGGCACAAATTCTCGTGCAAACAAAAAGAAAACCCAAAGACATATAAATGGATGAGCCATCCGGTCACATCACCCATTAGTTTCCACAGAGAGCTGTTGAAGACCAGTTCAATTTTTCAGATGGTTTTCTTCAGAATTCAGCAGGCAGACAAACTGCAACAGTGGTTTGTATCTGACTGTCTTACTTTTGCTGTTGCTGTGATTTTTAGTGTTCATGTTCATTCTGTGGTTGAGATGGTAAACTAGAGTTCCCCACAAATATTCAAACACTCAGAGCATCACTTTCAGAACTAGCGTTTCTTTGTTTTTGATATCTCGGCCTCATAAACTGTGACCCATTCCTGTCAGGACGAGAAAATAACCTGTTGATTTCTTGTCTGAATTGTTTTCATCTGAGATTTGAGGATATCATTGCCCCAAAAAAGATTTCTATTAAGTTTTGAAAAATGGAACCCACATTTTTAAAGGCTAGGATAGAGGAAGTTACTAACAGACAGGACATAAGTCAGTGACAGCTCTCACCCCACTGTTATGATGGTCAGTGTGCTCATTTGTAAAACTCTGTGTAGAATCTCTAATAAAAGTTTGCGTATGCCCAAAAGCCAGAAATGGCCTTTGCCAAAAAATGATCAGATTTATAAAAGCATGCATACACACAACTGAAAGCAGTTTTCTTTCATAAATCATAGACCACCTAGAAGTTTGTGCAGATGGATTTGGTGTATATTCCTCAGCACACCCACATTCTACCATAAATGCTCAAGTAAAGGAACTTGTGAATGTTTCTGGATTTAAATCAGCTGCCAGACATCATCTCAGCTCCTGTCTGTCTGTTCTCGGTGTGGATCCAGACCACCATGGTACTAAATGTTTCAGTCACAGATAACTTGTACATTGATCATATGCACATTTTGATGGTTCATATAGACTTTTTTTTTTGTTAGTTATACACTGCGCTTTCAGCCACTAAGGTGCCAGAGAAATGTATGTAAAATGTTAAGAAAAATAATGTCTGCACACTGAGATCCATCCAAAAAGTGTTTACTTCCCTTCCAAGCTTTTGGTCAAATGACCTTCATCAGGGCATGTTCAATCATCAATGCCCTGATGAAGGTCGTTTAACCAAAAGCTTGGAAGAGAAGCTTTCAGCACATAGATCCAAGAGGACTTGCCAGAAACCCAACAGCATCAACACCTGTACGTGCTCCAGGATGGAGGTTGCTTACAGTTGGATTTTTTTTTAAACGCTGGACCCATTTCAGCACATAGATCCAAGAGCATTGATCAGTTATCATCAGGGTCCAGGAAATCTTGGTGGTCCCTAAAACTTCATCCTGATCCATTAATCCTCCAGGAGTACCAGCTCATATTTGCAACATTACACAAGTGTCTCTGAACTGTTTATTTACTCAATGATTAGACTGACTGACTGATACGCACATTTTCACAATTAATGCATCAGTCAGTACTATACACCACTATAGAATATATTTGAGCATGGCTGTATAAAGGTGCACACATTTTCCCATCAAGTTTTTGTTGTTGCTTGTTTGATTTTTGTTATTTTGTTTTGGTTCTGTGTTCTTCTGGTATTTCCCATAATGTATCTTTTTTTGTTTTTAGAAATAAAAGAAAGGGTTGCATTTGTGAGTTAGACTGATATTTCTCTAAAGATGGTGAATCTGGGTCCCTGTTAACTACACTGTAAAGCACTCCTTTAGTGTTGTTACACAAGGTAGAGTTTTAGATGAGAATAGAGCCACATGCTGAATGTTCTGTCTCGTTTCAGACTTGCTGTTCTTGGGAAGCTGAATAATTTTGTTAAGGAGTGGATTGCAGAGATCAGCGAGTTAAAGGTAAGTCCTTCTGTGATGCTGGAGATCATCTTCAAACATCTATAATTTTATGTCATCTAAAGTTGAGTTTTCACAGGCTGACTATGCAGTTAAATTCTTTATTCTGTAATGTCAATCATGTCTTTCTTTCCTCTAGAACCTTCCACCTTCGGCAATTAGTTGCGTTGGAGGAAAGATATTTACATTCGGTTCATACAGACTCGGAGTGCACACAAAAGGTATTTACAATCATTACTGTTTCAGAACGTCTGCAGAGCACGCAACCTTATTTAACCAGATGTTTGTTGTCACTGCTGTTGAAAAGTACACTTTACCTTCACGCTGAAGCATGCGGTTGGCATTGTCATATTCTCTTCTGTTGTGTTTTTGAAAAGAGCATTTTTTAGGGGGTCAGAGAGCAGGGTAAACTGGCCACAGACCAAAGGCTTTGGTGTCAATACATTCTGAAAGCACAATACAACACGACGAGAGGACAGATGCGGTCAACTGTATTCATACTGATTCTTTATGTAACATTTCTTTGTAATTATGTCCAGTTTTCAATTCCTCTGAGTGAGGAAGGATATTTTAAGATGTAGATGTAGTGTTTATAGACACTAAATTTCTGACATACGTGCCATTTTGACCCTTATTCACACTGATTAGGCACCACAATAGCGATTTTTCATTTATTGCGTCTCATAAACTGGATCTGTCCTAATCCTCAATCTTCTCTTTCTCCGTGAGGTCTGTGAGCATCGTGTTTTCCCTCCCTGTTACCTTCCTGAACCAGACAATTGTGCACCTTTTAAAATGACAGCTGGATAGCTCGAAAACTCGAAGCATTGTCATGCTCTTCCATATTTACTTTCTTCACGCTTGGCCACCTCTAATATGATGGCGATAAATAAATAAATTTTAGTGATTAATTAGATTGTATATTTTACAGCGATGTTTAAAAGCAAAAATAGAATTTAATTTTAATCTAAAGCTCTTCAAAAGTTCAATGGTGTCTCTTCATGATGAGCTCACGTACAAACATAGCAGGGTGTGTGGCTAAAAGGCGACAGTTTTCCCCAAAAAAGTGGTTTGTGTTTGCGACATTCTGACGCTTTATGAACTGCTGTCATCTGTAAAGGTTGTCTGCAGTCTGTGACAACTAGAGGCAGCAGTAAACTGAGTCGAAGTGTGCCGTACTCCCTGCAAGCATCCTTTTCCTGCAGTACATGACAAGAAGATGCTCTGATGGAGACAGGTTACACTATTGTGACATTTCACATTGTCAGAAATAATACAAACATCTTCTGCGTTAATTATTTTTTTAATCAAAATTAGCGGTATAGCTAAGGTTGTATTTATTCCAGTTGTGAAAGTCATCTTGTTAATACATTTCTAGAAAAAGAAATGGAGGGCTAGCTTAGTTGATGTGAGACATAATTGTAATCTTTTTTTTTTTTTTTTTTTTGACTTTATTTCAGGACATTCCATTTTTAGAAATGGTTAAAGTTACGGTAAAAAAAAAAAAATATATATATTAACTAAAAGGACACTTAACAGTAACTGAGCACATGAGCCTCTGTTTCTTTCTCTTTTTTTTTTTTTTTTTTTTTTTAAGAACATACTGGCCAGTTTTTGCTGCTAGCTGGATGAATAAATGAGGAAAAATGGCATTGGTGAAAATGTTCCCAACTTTTTGTAGCTACAAGTAGAATCTCTACCTGCCTCCAACTACGTGTAGAGCAGCGCACATAAATGTTAGTGTCAGTTTTAAACTGTGTTCCAACAATGTCATGGTGGATTCTTTCTGTCTTTCTTGATTTCTCTATATCTCTCTATTCTCCCTCTTTCTCTCTCTCTCTCTCTCTCTCTCCCCCCCCTCTTTCTTTCTTTCTTTCTTTCTTGTCTCAACTTGGTATTTAGCTGAGACGTATTTAAATAGAGCTGAGGTCATGTGATAAAATTATACGATGTGAGTTATTCAGCCAGAAAACATTTAATGCTTGTTGGCCTCATGTTCTGGTATAGTGTTATCTTGGAGAAATATGCGATAACTCGGAGGGTGTCCTTGAAAATGTTTGGCCTTCTGTTCCATTTTAAGGAGGCAGAGTCTAATAAAAAACAAAGTTTGTACGTCTTATGAAACAGTGTAGTGTAAAGTTTAATTTTTTATTCTGCAGGTGGTTTCAGGTTTCATTGTGTTGCTTTAAATCCTGATTGTGCAGGAAATGGAAGAGCTGTGGTTGTGTTTTTCTTCTTTTTGCTCTGATCTCAGCAGGAGCATTTCAAAAGCCCAAAGGTTTCTAGATCTCATGAATCTTGAGGTAGTCAGCACTTTTACACCTGCTTACATGGTGGTCTCTGGGCAGCGTTTCTGCTGATAATTGAGCTGCGATCATTTGGAATTCACGAATAGCCCTTTTCAACTGATACCTACTCAGCTTGACTCTACTCTGCTTTAAGGGTTTTCCACGAGGTCATAGTACCTCGTGCCTCCTTTTTTCGCACCTACTTGGCTGAGGTTGCAACCACGCTGAGTTGGGCTGAAAAATGCGGCGTCACCAGAATGCAGGTCACTGATTCGCCAGAGAGTGACATCACTGATGAATCATGAGAGCGACTCCTTCACACCCGCCATGTTTAAAACTCGGCAATAGCGACTGCGATTTGCCTTACCTTTGCAACTTTATTTTTACACTAATCTGTGATGTGGCGAAAAATGACAAGCAAGCCTTCTCCGTGGTGCAACGAGGAAGTCTTAACGTCCTCTGTTGTTGATTCACATATGAAGACGTCACTCCGTTTTGGGCCGCCTTACCATGAAGGCCCCACCCACATCACGGTGGTACTGAACTGTAATGGAAAACAACTGAGGCGAGTTAAGGTGAGTCGAGCTGAGCCGAGTAGGTACTAGTGGAAAGGGGCACAACATGCACACGGTTTTATGAAAAAAATCCCAGTTTTATGCTGAATTCACAAATACAGAGCTTCGTTTTTTTAAGTAAGCAGGTGATTTTATGTGCAGATCTACTCAGATTTTAAAAAAACAAAAAAAACAAATCACGAATGAGACCCGCTTTACTCTGTTTTCTGTTCAAAACATTGATAGTCATAACTAAACTGGCATAGTGGCTGCACAGAGCTGCATAAGTACAGCTGAAACTATTTACAGGAAATTAATTAATTCAGCTGGCCTGCTGCAACCTGAACTCGACCCTTCCTCCTCCTTCATGAGTTTGTGCTGCTTCATCAAATGGATCAAGACTGGCTGTTGCTATGGCAACTGCCTCAGATGACTTATCTGTTTTTAATTTTGTTCTGAAGCATCAGTCCCTGTTCTGCTGGAGACTGGAATTACAGGGTGACCTCAGTCAGTGTTTGGAAGTTGGGCAGTCGAGTGATTTGCATTGAGCCAGACGCTTAATGTGGGCTCTAACTTCCCAATTCTGCAACTGCTCGCTTCATCAAGAGGCAGATGTGGGAGGCATTGACAGTGTTGCTGTCCAATGACTTTTACTGAGATGATGTCAAGTGTTGCTGATCTGAATTGTGTGTTGTGTTGCGTTGCGTTGTGTTGCTTCAGATGTGCTTCCCACATTATACGTTGGGTCGCACATGGGGAGCATGTACCTTCTCATATTTATCTAATTGCTTCAGAATCATTGAGTATCAAAGAAACTCTTTCAGACGTGTCAAACCCAAGGCCTCTGGATCAAATCCAGCACTATTATATCTTGAACTTTTGACACCAAAGACGGAGCTAAGTAAGCTAACCTTAGCTAAGAGAAAAGGACCGATCTATACTATAAATTGCTGGTTCAGACTAGAGATCGACCGATATGGGTTTTTAACCGATGCCGATACCGATGTTTAGATGTGTCAGCGAATCGCCGATATATGCTGCCGATTTTTAGGGCTGATACCATGACGTTTCCCCTTAATTTGCATGCTAAAATATCATATTAATAATAAAAGAGGATGTGCAAGATTTCTAAACGTAACTATTTATTGAACACTGTCTTGAATTATCTTTGAAATCTTAAATTGTGTGCACAGCCTGGTATCAAAATAATATAATACAAAATAATATTTATCTAAAGTTAAGGAAAAAAAATCAACAAGCAATATATATAAATAAAATATAAATGATCACTTGTATAAAAGATTTAGAGCATTTGCCAAAGCTCAATTTTTCAAGTTTGTTGGAACATGTAAACTTAAATATACATTTAAATAAAAATACAACTTTCTAAATAAAAATCTTTGTATATAAAAGTGAGCTCCCAAGCTCACTAGTCCATTGCAGATGTTGCACCTTCCTTTCCTGGAGTCTGAAATGCTGCAACACTGGATTTGATTCCTTTTCAGCTGTCACACAGCAACTACTGAACAGAAGAAACAATCATGGTTAGACTTTTATTAGTGCCTTCAATTCAGGCTAGAATTCAGATATTAAAAACATTAAAATAATTAGATCATTTAGAAAAAAATAAAAGTATAGTAAAAAGTGTAGGTTTAAGTGTTGTTTTTATTGTCACCAGTTACAAACCAATCACCATAACCTAGTAAGCCCAATCACACATAAATAAACGTCGGAACGCGTCACTTTGAGTCAGACGCCATTAGACTGATGTCCATTTTTATTCGCATTAGCCTACACAATTGATGGGAACACACACAGATCTGCATATTCTTGAGCTAAATTTTCATTAATGCTAATAAGTTGGATGCAACCCGACTATTGTGTGCATCAAACCATTCTCCCGAAAAGTCATAGGCTACACCAGGCTGCTCAGCTGTCTGTGAGCAGGGCGGAGCAACGTAACGTTAACCCTCCAATCCCGCTGCAGTGTTTGTGAGAGCTGCCGCCCTCCCTGCCCCATGCACAGAGTGAAATTCTACAACCCCGATACAGGAGAAATAAAACAGAACCTATGACATAATAGGTTTGCAAGCAAGGTACTGATATGTTTTAGTTTTTAAAGCTAACGGCAAATAACCAGCTACAGCATTATGCTAGTTTCAGATGGTTAAATGTTATTCGTTTTTTTTCTTTCACTCAACACATCATAGCAGCAACGCATCATAGTTTACCAGTAACATAATAGCAAATAAATGGCCATAGGACATCGAAATGTAAGAATTTAAGCCTTACCTTTGTCTTCTAGGACTGAATCTTCCAAAAGTTTGTTAGGGGTCCTTCACATGCGGCCGCACCACTCTAATAACATGCGGCTGCCCGCGGATGTGCCTGACTTCAAATTGGCGCAACCAAGCAAGGATATCGGCCAATGCTGATGAATTAAAAAATTACAAATATCGGCCCGATATATCGGCCAACCGATAAATCAGTCGATCTCTACATTGTTGGTGAAGCACTGTTTTCCTCACTTGAGCTACCTGACAGTTTGCCAGAATCTTCTGTGAGCCGATTGAAATTGCTTTCCATGTCCTCAAGTAACACCTCCCCCAACCAAGTTTTTTGCCTCAGCAATCAGCTGAGATGGCAATCCACTTATCCTAGCTGTTTACTAATTAAGCTTTTGTTATTAGAGTCCAGAGGTTGGAGAGTGGGAAACGAAAAGTATAAGTTGTAGATGCTGTTGTTGTCCGTTATTTAACGCTTAAAAAAACAAACAAAAAAAAAAACTTTGTTACACTAGGTGTGTAAAGACTGATTGAACTCAAGGAGTCAAACGTCAAACCACAAAGATACTTTTTCAGTTTATTGTAACAAAAACAGTTGTGAGTCCTGATAGGAAAACAAGTAACTCAGAGCACAGAGCAGTGGAGTGGCTGGCAACAGGATAATCCAGGGGTGAGTGTGGGGACTCAAAGGAGTGACCAAAGAAGCAACATGTACACACAGAAATTACCGACTTCACAATTCATTAGCACAGAAAGTAACTAACTTCCATGAATGTGCCTTAAACAGTCTAGAGTGGAAAGCAGACCGGGGTTCTTATACAGGTAGCTGAGTGGAAGAGAGTCTCAGGTGTCTTTGCTGATCAGCTGAACAGATGACCTAATTCCAGCCATGCCTACACTCTCACATGCATACACAGGGGAAACAAAGAAGGACAGACTACCGGGCAGAGCATGACATGAATACAATAAAAAAAAAAAGGTTAAATTGCACTGAAAATGCTTTAGTTTCACTCCCAGGGAACGGTCAGGTCGCCTATTTGTTATTTATAGTGTTTCCTCTGGGTATGGATCAGTTCTTAATAATCTGAGCCCTTGTTCATTACTGGAAGTAATAGCCAATTAGAAAACACATTCTGCTCTGCTTGTGCTCACTGAATGACATTAATCCATGAGGATTAAAATGGGATATTATGGAAAAAAAACACATTAAAAAAACAAACACAAAAATAAAACTGAGATTATTATATTAACTGTGCAGACAGTATAAGCATCAGGTTAATTCACATTTTAATATTCAGCTTAATTTATTACTTGTTTTGTTGTAATTTATCAATGGGAATTGTGTTCAGACCTAATGCTCAAACTGTATGTTTAGTTATTATGGTAAAATGAAAAAAAATCCCCATGATATAACATATAATTAACATAAATCCAACAGTAAGGGTCCATTGAGCTTAGCATCATGAAACAAGGATTTGAATCTCCATATGGTGCTGCTGGATGTGTTGATCACTACCCAGTATAACCTTTCTTGCATATTTATCCTTTACCAATTACCATTAAGCAATTAAAAGACTCAGCGACAATTTCAATGCATAAAAACCATAGGCACAAGCCGAGGGTGCACACCTGTGATCTCCAATCCCTGAGACAGCAATGCATCAAGGACTGTCTTTCACCAGTAGCTGAAATGATAACATGAATTACTTGGTGAAACCTGTGTGATGCACCATCTAAAACTTTACTCTACAAAGCAGAGGTGTAATGTAAACTCTTTCCTTTGATTTCCCTGGGCTCAGAGAGCTAGGATGGACTATTGCAGAGGGAAAAGTTGTCCTGTGGTCAAACAAATCAATATTCCAGATCTCTTTTGGAAGAAACTGTCACTGCATGTTCTGGACCAAAGAATAAATGGAGCATCCAGACTGATGTTGGCAAAAAGCTGCAATCTGTGATGATACACAATTCTATTAGTGCCCTTGGCAAAGGTCATCATCACTTTGTGATGGCAGCCTTAATGCGAAAAAGAGCATTGAGATTTTTAGAGTAACAAAGTCCTCAAGATAATGTCTTTTCAAGAAATGTTCACATATCTTTTAACAAAGTATTGTAAAACCAATTTTTGTTCATATTATATGCCATGGCTGAGAGACAATTAGGGCACAGATACTGTACTGACCTACCTGCAGTTCTGATCTTTCCCCATTAGATAATGTGTGCAGAATTTTTGAAACAATAAATAAATAAATAAGGGAACATCAACCTTGCATTACTGGTTTAATTATTTTCTGAAAATGTAATGATTACTTATCATTATATATTTAAATAGATTTGAAGGATATATTTTAAATACTGGATTCAGGCTCTCAGAAGAAGCCATCCTCTTAATAACGTGATTAGGTTCATTTTGTCTAATTAAGTTATAACTGTACGATCAGATAAAGAGATTTTTAGGAAATTCTATTTTTTACCAGACATGTTTAATAATAATAATAACAACAACAAAAACAATAATTATAATGATAATAATAATAATACATTTTATTTGTGGGTGCCTTTCATGACACTGAGAGTTTAAGTCAATGTCAACAGTGTTAAGTCAGTAAACAGAGTTTAACATAAAAACAGACACAGTATTAAAATACACAGCAAAAATAAGTACAAAATAGAATTCAAATAAGGCAGTGCAGTTGCAACCATCGGGCATAGGCCACTTGAAAAAGACAAGTTTTGAGTTGGATTTGAAATGTGGCACAGAGTCTATGTTACAGTGA
Organism: Arrhamphus sclerolepis; assembly: GCA_037176975.1. Taxonomy (NCBI): domain Eukaryota; kingdom Metazoa; phylum Chordata; class Actinopteri; order Beloniformes; family Hemiramphidae; genus Arrhamphus; species Arrhamphus sclerolepis. The sequence continues at coordinate 14,028 of JBAMYA010042708.1, forward strand.
TCAAGTGGAAGTGAGTTCCAGAGCTGGGAAACAGAGCGCCTGAATGCTCTGCTCTGTTGATTGATATGGGATAGGAAGTGGAGCTGTTG